>JAWPHD010013916.1:0-64837 GCA_037043455.1 Cyrtodaria siliqua | reverse complement strand
AAACATTTTGACAAAGTTTCATCAAGATTGGGACAGAAATACGGCTTCTAGAGTGTACACAAGGTTTTTCAAGTATTTGACCTAGTGACCTAGTTTTTAACCCCATGTGACCCATTTTCAAACTTGACCAAGATATAATTAAGACAAACATTCTGACAAAGTTGCATCAAGCTCGGGTCAAAAATATGGCCTCTAGAGTGTACACAAGGTTTTTCCAATATTTGACCTAGTGACCTAGTTTTTGACCCCACATGACCCATTTTCGAACTTGACCGAGATTTCATTGAGACAAACAATTAAGATAAACATTCTGACAAAGTTGCATCAAGCTCGGGTCAAAAATATGGCCTCTAGAGTGTACACAAGGTTTTTCCAATATTTGACCTAGTGACCTAGTTTTTAACTTCATGTGACCCATTTTCGAACTTGATCAAGATATAATTAAGATAAACAATTTGACAAAGTTTCATCAAGATTGGGTAACAAATATGACCTCTAGAGTGTACACAAGTTTTTTCAAGTATTTGACCTAGTGACCTAGTTTTTGACCCCACATGACCCATTTTTGAACTTGACCGAGATTTCATTGAGACAAACATTCTGACAAAGTTTCATCAAGATCGGGCCAAAAATATGGCCTCTAGGTGTACACACGGTTTTTCCAAAGTTTGACCTAGTGACCTAGTTTTTCACACCATGTGACCCATTTTTGAACTTGACCAAGATATAATTAAGACAAACATTTTGACAAAGTTACATCAAGATTGGGTCAGAAATACGGCTTCTAGAGTATACACAAGGTTTTTCAAGTATTTGACCTAGTGACCTAGTTTTTAATCCCATGTGACCCATTTTCAAACTTGACCAAGATATAATTAAGACAAACATTCTGACAAAGTTGCATCAACCTCGGGTCAAAAATATGGCCTCTAGAGTGTACACAAAGTTTTTCCAATATTTGACCTAGTGACCTAGTTTTTGACCCCACATGACCCATTTTCGAACTTGACCGAGATTTCATTGAGACAAACATTCTGACAAAGTTTCATGATGATTGCATCAGAAATGTGGCCTCTAGAGTGTACACAAGCAAAAGTTAACGGACGACGGACAACGGACAACACACCATCCCATAAGCTCTGCTGGCCCTTGGCCAGTAGAGCTAAAAATTGTTTTAAATCTGTCAACTCTTTCATGAGTTATCATTCGGAAACCAACAGACCGACCGACGGACACAGACAGACAGAGACAGACCGACAAGCTCACTCCTATATACCCCCCAAACTTCGTTTTTATAGCTCGACGCTTTGTCACATAAATGGATTCATTGTGGTCTTAATTCAAAGTAAGAACAGTCCATTATATATATATGTAACGGGTTAAGGGTTAAATGAACTTGTACCTTGTACCAGTTTAATACTGGCTCTAAACATTTGCCTTTCTTATTTTCCCATAGGTATATATTACAGTGTATAGCAGAACATTTTTTACAATGTAGCGTATCAAAATTGCGATGGTATCAATAGTTAATTTCACACATTTTTGTTTAATGGCAACGCGAAAGCTGAGACATTAAACATGATTTGCGACCGTTAAACGAGCAATGTAATCACGCGACCGTTAAACGAGTAATGTAATCTCGCAAAAAATAAAAATTTCATTATACGACCGTTAACCGACTGATATATGTAGCAAAAGTCAAAATTGCAATACCTGTTAACCCGTTTCTAACACATTTCATTGACATTTAGCTAATTTAATAGTCGCAAATGTACGAACGTCAACCAATCGGATTAGAGAACGTTTGTCGATTGGGTCAGAATGTCCACTTTACTGCAGTACTGTTGTAGTGCATAAAGCATGTTGCTTTGCACAGAGGCGATATCTGATATGATAGAAAACATTGTATCATCAGCAACATGGAAGGTGTAGATTGCAGCAAGTTCTTCCAATTAAAACAGAGACAACTATGCAAAGTTACTCTTCCAACATAGTGAAACTGCAAACTTGCCGCAGTTTAAGGTTCTTCAGTCATAGATTCAATGGTTGTAACAATCTCACTGACTGTGTTGTTACAGCTTCAAGTTAGTAAAGGAGTTCAATAATGCTATTGATGTCCATATTAATTTGGTGATCTTGAATGACATTTGGTGATCATTACTGAGAGTGCAGTTGGCGATCTTGGATGAGGTGGGGTGATGATCATTAATTTACAGTTCGCAATTTTGGACGATGTGGGGTGATGGTCATTAAATTTGCAGTTGGCAATTGTATGTCGTAGAGTGATGGTGAGGTGGTGGTTATTAAAATTACAGTTGGCCTTCTTGAGAAAACGTAGAGAGGTGGTTGTTGAAGGTTCAGTTTGCGATCTTGGATTACGCATGATGATGATTATTAAAAGTATTGTCATCCATTTTGGAGGATGTGGGGTGATGGTTATTAGATGTCTTGGAGGATGTGGGGGTGATGGTAATTAAAGGTAATGTTGTCCATTTTGGAGGACCTTGGATGTGGGTAATTAAAAGTACTGTTGGCAGTTTTAGATGATGGTCATTAAAGGTACAGGCAATCTTTGAGGATATGGGATGATGAATATTAAATGTAACGTTGACCATACTGAATGAAATGGGGCGATAAGTACTGTTGGCGATCTCAGAAAATGTGAAGTGAGGGTTATTAAATATACTGTTGGCCATAATGAATGACATAGGGCAATGGTCATTTAAGTAGCTATCCCGCCAACAACAGCCACATTTTACAACATATGTTCACCGTTTCTAAACCTGCTGACGATGAGGTATATATATATATATATATAACTTACAAATTTTGAGAATCCAAACTCTATAGAAACAATATAAACAGTTTTAACCAGCCAGGACAAACCCCAAAACTGGAGCGTCGAATTAAGAGATACCAACTCAAAATTCAGTTTGGACATTTCAATCACGTTTTTGGAATAAGCCGTGAATTCACCTATGCTTTTAATCGGCACATATACATTATTATATGACCAAAACACCTGGACAGAGTTTTGACAAACAGTTTTGTAGTGTAATTTTGCCGTTATTTGGCGGGTTAGTTTCTTTAAAGGTACTGCTGGCGATCTCTGACAATATCAAGTGAGGTTTACAAAATTTACAGTTGGCCATGTTGAAATGAATGACATAGGGTGATGGTTATTAAAAGTATTTGTTGGAGATCTTGAACGACGTGTGGTGGTGGTCATTAAAGGTAACGTTGGCAGTCTTTTACCTTTGATTTTTTCACCCTTTTGGGAATGGTACCGATACCTGTTTAATTGGGGACTAGGGTGATGCTTATTAAAGGTATATTGGCGATATTGGATGACGTGGGGTGGCAGTTATTAAACCCACCCTTGACAATCTTCAGAGGTTATGGGGTATGGTTATTAAATGCATTATTGGCAGTCTTGAGGAGACATAGGTTGGTGGTTATTAAATGCACAGTTGATGATCTTGGATGAAGTGGGGTAGTTATTAAAGGTACGGTTGGGAATCTTTGATGAAGTGGGTTAGTTATTAAAGGTACTATTGGCAATCTTATATGAAGAGGGTAAAGTATATTAAAGATATTGTTGGCAATCTTGGAGAACATGGGGAGATAGTTATCAGACTTCACTTGGTGTTCTTAGACGATTTGCGGTGATGGTTTTTAAACGTTCAATTGGGCATCTTGGAGTGATGGATATTAAAGGTACTGTTGGTAAAATTTGATGACATGAGGTAATGGTCAATACATTTACAGTGGGAATTTTGGACATTATGGGATGATGATCAATGAATTTAAAGCTGGCAATTTTCGACAATTTAGGGTAATGGTTATTAAAGGTATTGTTTGCAATCTTGGCTGATGTGGGGTGATGGCCATTAAAAGTCCACTAATTTTGTGGGGTGTTATTTTGTATGATGTGGGGGTGTTATTTATTAAAGGTACTGCTGGCAAACTTGAGAGGATGTGTGGTAGTGGTTATTAAATGTACAGTTGGTGATCTTGTACGATGTTGAGGAATGGTTAATAAAGGTACTGTTTGTGATCTTGGAGGATTATAGAATGAGGATTATTAATGTACTGTATGTCATCGACGATTACATAGGGTGACAGTTATTAAATGTACAGTTGGCAATCTTGGATGGCATAGTGTGATAATTAAAGGTGCAATCTTGGAGGATATGGGGCTGTGGTTATTCAATGTACCGTAACAGTAAATGTGGATCTTGTACAACATCTGGTGATGGCTATTAAATGTACTGATGGCTATCTTGGACGACATAAGGTGATGGTTATTAAATGTACTTTTGACATTCTTTGATGAAATGCACGTTTGGTTATCTTGAACGAAGTAGGGGTGATGGTTATGAAATGTACTATTGGCAATCATTAAGGATGTTAATTTGTAATGGCATTGTTTGGGATAGGACGATGTGGGGTGAAGGTTATCAGATGTAATGTTGGTGACAATGTGTGATGTGATTGGAACAGCAGAGTGTGATGTGATAGGGATGGCAGAGTGTGATGGGATGGGAATGACAGACTGTGATATGGTGGGAATGGCAGAGTGTGATGTGGTGGGAGTTGCACAGTGCGATGTGATGGGAATGGCAGAGCGTGATTTGATGGAAATGGCAGAGCCTGATTTGATGGAAATGGCAAGCATGATATGACGGGAATGGCATAACGTGATGTGATTGGAATGGCAGAGTGTGATGTGATGCGAATGGCAAAGTGTGATGTGATGGGAATGGCAGAGTGTAATGTGATGGGAATGGGAGTGTGTGATGCTTTGGTGAGTGGCAGAGCATGCTTTGGTGAGGATGATTGAGCATAGTATGGTATGACAGATTGTGGTATCATGAGTATGATATTGTGTAAACTGATGAGTATGTTAGACTATGGTATAGTCTGTATGGTAAAGACTGGCTTGTTGAGTATAGTAAAGCGCTTTGCTGTACTCATCATGCCTTGCTCTATCATACTGATCTGAGATGAGATGTGAATGGCAGAGAGTGATGTGATGGGAATGGCAGAGTTTGATGTGATGTGAATGGCAGAGTGTGATGTGATGTGCATGGCTGGGTGAGATGAGATGTGAATGGCAGGGTGTGATGTGATGGGAATGGCAGAGTGTAATGTGATGTGAATGGCAGAGTGTGATGTGATGTGAATGGCAGAGTGTAATGTGATGGGAATTGCAGAGTGAGATGTGATGTGCAAATTGGCAGGTTGTGATTAGATGGGAATGGCAAGGTGTGATGAGATGGGAATGGCAGGGTGTGATGTGATGGGAATGGCAGAGTGTAATGTGATGTGAATGGCAGAGTATGGTGTGATGTGCATGGCAGGATGTGATGAGATGTGAATGACAGGGTGTGATGTGATGGTAATGGCAGATTGTGATGTGGAATGGCAGAGTGTGATGTGATGGGAATGGCAGAGTGTACTATGATGGTATTGACAGATTGTGATGTGGAATGGCAGAGTGTGATGTGATGAGAATGGCAGAGTGTAATATGATGGTAATGACAGAATCTGATGTGATGGGAATGGCATTGTGTGATGTGATGGGAGTGGCAGAGTGTGATGTGATGAAAATGACAGAGTGTGTTTGATGGAAATGACAGAGAGTGGTGTGATGGGAATGGCAGTGTGTGATATGATGGCAATGACAGAGTGTAATTGATGGAAATGACAGAGTGTGATGTGAAGGGAATGGCAGAGTGTGGTGTGATGGGAACGACAGAGTGTGGTGTTATGTGAATGGCAGAGTGTGATGCGATTGGAATGGCAGAGTGGGATGCGATGGGAATGTCAGATTGTGATGTGAAAGGAATGGCAGAGTGTGGTGTGATGGGAATGGCCGAGTGTGGTGTGATTGGAATGACAGAGTGTGATGCAATGGGAATGGCAGATTGTGATGTGATGGGAATGGCAAAGTGTGATGTGAAGGAAATGGCATAGTGTGGTGTGATGGGAATGGCAGAGTGTGGTGTTATGTGAATGGCAGAGTGTGGTGTGATGGGAATGGAAGAGTGTGATGTGATGGGAATGGCAGAGTGTGGTGTGATGGGAATGGCAGAGTGTGGTGTTATGGGAATGGCAGAGTGTGGTGTGATGGGAATGGAAGAGTTTGATGTGATGAGAATGGCAGAGATGGATGTGATGTGAATGGCAGAGTGTGATGTGATGGGAATGGCAGAGTGGGATGTGATGGGAATGTCAGATTGTGATGTGAAGGGAATGGCAGAGTGTGGTGTGATGGGAATGGCAGATTGTGATGTGATGTGAATGGCAGAGTGTGATGAGATGGGAAGAAAGAGTGTGATGCGATGGGAATGGCAGATTGTGATGTGATGTGAATGGCAGAGTGTGATGTGATGGGAAGGACAGAGTGTGATGTGATGGGAATGGCAGAGTGTGATGTGATGGGAATGTCAGAGTGTGATATGATGTGGATGGTAGAGTGTGATGTGAAGGGAATGGCAGAGTGTGATGTGATGGGAATGGCAGAGTGTGATGTGATATGAATGGAAGAGTGTGATATGATGTGAATGGCAGAGTGTGAAGTGATGGGAATGTCAGAGTGTGATGTGAGGGGAATGGCAGAGTGTGATGTGATGGGAATGACAGAGTGTGATGTGATGGTAATATCAGAGTGTGATGTGATGGGAATGGCAGTGTGTGTGATGGAATGAAAGAGTGTGATGTGACGGGAATGGCAGAGTGTGATGTGATGGGAATGACAGAGTGTGATGTGACGGGAATGTCAAAGTGTAATGTGATGAGAATGACATGGTGTGATATGATGAGAATGATAGAGTGTAGTATGAATAGAACCAGTGTACTATGATGAGAATGACGGTGTGTAGTCTGATGAGTTTGGTAGAGCAAGATAGGATGATCATGGCATAGCGCTCTGCCATAACCATTATATCATGCACTACCTTATGGAGAGCATGGCATGATCAGTATGATAGAGCAAGGCATGATGAGTACAGCAAAGCGCTTTACTATACTCAACATGCAAGTCTCTAGCATACAGACCATACCATAGTCTAACATACTCATCAGTTTACACAATATCATACTCATGATACCACAATCTGTCATACCATACTATGCTCAATCATCCTCACCACAGCATCACACACTCCCATTCCCATCACATCACACTCTGCCATTCCCATCACATCACACTTTGCCATTCGCATCACATCACACTCTACCATTCGCACCACATCACACTTTGCCATTCGCATCACATCACACTTTGCCATTCGCATCACATCACACTCTACCATTTGCACCACATCACACTTTGCCATTCCCATCACATCACACTTTGCCATTCGCATCACATCACACTCTACCATTCACACCACATCACACTCTACCATTCGCACCACATCACACTTTGCCATTCGCATCACATCACACTCTACCATTCACACCACATCCCACTTTGCCATTCCCATCACATCACACATTGCCATTCGCATCACATCACACTCTACCATTTGCACCACATCACACCCTGCAATTCGCATCACATCGCACTATGCCATTTTCATCACATCACACTCTGCCATTCACATCACATCCCACCCTGCCATTCCCATCACATCACACTCTGCCATTCACATCACATCCCACCCTGCCATTCCCATCACATCACACTCTGCCATTCCCATCACATCGCACTCTGCCATTCGCATCACATCACACTATGCCATTCTCATCATATCACACTCTGTCATTCCCATCACATCACACTCTGCTATTCTCTTCACAACACATACTGCCATTCCCATCATATCACACTATGCTATTCCCATCCCATCACACCCTGCCATTCCCATCACATCACACTATGCCATCCCCATCACATCACACTATGCTGTTCCCATCACATCACACATTGTCACCAACATTACATCTGATAACCTTCACCCCACATCGTCCTATCCCGAACAATGCCATTACAAATTAATATCCTTGATGATTGCCAGTAGTACATTTCAAAACCATCACACTTACTTCGTTCAAGATAACCAAACATGCATTTCATCAAAGAATGTCAAAAGTACATTTAATAACCATCACCTTATGTCGTACAAGATAGCCATCAGGACATTTAATAGCCATCACCCTACGTAATCCAAGATTGCCAACTGTACATTTAATAGCCATCACCGGATGTTGTACAAGATCCACCACGGTACATTGAAAAACCATAGCCGTATGTCCATCCCAGATTTCACCTTTAATAACTATCACCCTATTTCATCCAAGATCGCCAACTGCACATATAGATTGCCAACTGTACTTTTAATAACTGTTACCCTATGTCATCCAAGATTGCCAACTGTACCTTTAATAACTGTCACACTATGTCATCCAAGATCGCCAACGGTACATTTATAACTCACCCTATGTAATCCAAGATTGCCAGCTATACATTTAATAACTGTCACCCTATCTCATCCAAGATTGCCAACTGCACATATAGATTGCCAACTGTACCTTTAATAACTGTCACCCTATCTTATCCAATATGACATACAGTACATAAATAATCCTCATTCTACATCCTCCAAGATCACAAACAATACCTTTATTAACCATTCCTCAACATCGTACAAGATCATCACACACTGCTATTCCCATCACACCACACACTGCCATTCCCATCACACCACACTCTGCCATTCCCATCACATCCCACTCTACCATTCGCACCACATCACACTTTTCCGCTCCCATCAGACCACAATCTGCAATTCCCATCACATCACACAGCCATTCCATTACATCACACTCTGCCACACCCATCACATCACACTCTGCCACACCCATCCCATCACTCTCTGCCACACCCATCACATCACTCTCTGCCACACCCATCACATCACTTTCTGCCACACCCATCACATCACTCTCTGCCACACCCATCACATCACTCTCTGCCAAACCCATCCCATCACACTCTGCCACTCCCGTCCCATCACACTCTGCCACTCCCGTCCCATCACACACTGCCACACCCATTCCATCACACTGCCACACCCATCACATCACACTGTGCCACACCCATCACATCAAACTCTGCCACACCCATCACATCACACTCTGCCACACCAATCACATCACACTCTGCCACTTCCATCACATCACACTCTGTCACTCCCATCACATCACACTCTGCCACACCCATCACATCACACTCTGCCACACCATCACATCACACTCTGCCACACCCATCACATCACTCTCTGCCAAACCCATCCCATCACACTCTGCCACTCCCGTCCCATCACACTCTGCCACTCCCGTCCCATCACACACTGCCACACCCATTCCATCACACTGTGCCACACCCATCACATCACACTGTGCCACACCCATCACATCACACTCTGCCACACCCATCACATCACACTCTGCCACACCAATCACATCACACTCTGCCACTTCCATCACATCACACTCTGCCACTCCCATCACATCACACTCTGCCACACCCATCACATCACACTCTGCCGCACCATCACATCACACTCTGCCACACCCAGCACATCACACTCTGCCACACATCACATCATACTCTGCCATTCCCATCACATCACACACTGCCACACCCATCACATCACACTCTGCCACACCCATCACATCCCACTGCCACACCCATCACATCACACTGCCACACCCATCACATCACACTCTGCCACACCCATCACATCACACTCTGCCATTCCCATCAAATCACACTCTGCAACACCCATTACATCACACTCTGCCATTCCCATCACATCACACTCTGCCATTTCCATCCCATCACACTCTGCCATTCCCATTACATCACACTGCCATCCTCATCACACCTCACTGGGATTCACAGCACATCTCGCTGTCATTCTCACCAAAATTCACTCTGCCATTCTCTTGAAAGAAATGAAAGTGCTTACAGAGTGTTTAAGAGTTTGAAAACTGTATGTCTTTTGGTATCTGAGAAATGGACTTAATAAACAACTTGAGTGTAAAAACTTGACGTACGGACGACGTGACGAAAATTCGGACGGACAAGGGTAACACTCTATGCCCGCACCACTTTCGTGGTGGGGCATAATTAGAGAATGGTGAAGGACTGGCACACTGTATAATGTATTTATAGATGGTACAGCGTGGTGAAGAAGGACTGGCACTCTGAACAATGTTTTTAATTATATATAGAGTGGTGCAGAACTGGCACACTGTACAATGTATTTAAAAATGTATAGAATGGTGAAGAATTGAATTGAATGTTGTTTAACGGCTCATCAACACAGTATAGGTTATTTAGAGCCGCCCCAGATCGGGGAAGGATACATAGGTAATCAGGAACCTGCCCTACTCTTATTATTGAATAGATTCCTATGGTTCTTTTACGTTCTCGGAGGATAGACCGATACACTGGACCGCCCGGTTTACGTCCCCATCCGAATGACGAGGCTAAGGAAAAATGTCTTGCCCAAGAACACACCGACGGAGCTCAGTGGCACCACGAAGGATTGAACCCGGGGCCTCCAGTTACAAATCCGCCGCGCTACCGACTGCGCCACGCCAGCCCTCTAGAATGGTGAAAAAGGACTGGCACTCTGCAAAATGTATTTAAAGATTGTACAGAGTGTTGAACTGAATTGGAGTTTTAAGGCGCACCAACACATGAAAAGGTTATATGGCGCCTAACAGGCATGAACATGCCAGGCTCAACTTCCATGTACATAAGAGATAAAATATGAAAAATGGGCCTAGAACCTTCTCACCCTGAACTGCAGAGTTGCTGCAAATTCTATCGTAGAAACTCCATTTACGCTGGAGCCATGTTATTGTTTTTCTGCCACTGCTCTTTTGATGCGAGCGAGATAGCACCTGAAACAATGCAGGGATCATGATGAAGACCTTTAATGAACATGAACAAAAAATGATAAAATGAACATGAATTTGGGGGGATTCTACCCCACTGCCTACCCCTCCAAAGGGATCTGCAGTGGCCCTATTCTTTGCCCCGTGACCAAACGGGGGCCCTCGGGAACCACACGGGGCTCAGAGTGTTGAAGAAGGACTGGCACACTGTACACTGTTTTTAATTATATATAGAGAGGTGAATAACTGGCACACTGTACAATGTATTTAAGAATGTATAGAGTGGTGAAGAAGGACTGGCACACTGTACAGTTTTTAATTATATATAGTGGTGAAGAACTGGCACACTCTACAATGTATTTAGGAATGTATAGAAAGATGAAGGACTTTAGTGGTGTATTTAAGGATGTATAAGGTGGTGAAGAAGAACTGTCGCAATTTACAATGTATTTAAGAAGATATTCAGTGGTGAAGATGGACTGGCACACTGCACATTGTATCTAAGAACATAGTCATGAAGAAGGACTGGCACATTGTCCAATGTATTGAAGAGCATATAGAGTGGTAAAGAAGGACTGGCACATTGTACATTGTATTTAACAATGTATATAGTAGTACAGGATGACTGACGGCCGCGAAAAACATAAATCTGAGGAGAACTATCCCAAAGATCATTGTGATTAAGTTTCATCAAAATCCTTCAACCGGTTTCAGAGTAGATGTCATTTTTAGCCTTTTCCTATATAACTCTATGTAAACTTTGGGTTGACGTGACCGTGGCCATTTTGATTATTCGACAATGACGAAAAACACAAACTTGATAGAGGCCAAACCAAGGAACATGTTTATGATATTTGACAAGAATGGAATAAGTGTTTTCGGAGGACATGTTGTTTGAAATTTCCTTAAATTTGACCTAGTTTTAGACATGGCTGCCATCTTGGATGACAGGCAGCCGCGAAAAACACAAATCTGAGAGGGACTATCCCAAATATCATGGTGATTAAGTTTCATCAAAATCCTTCAAGCGGTTTTCAGAGAAAATGTCATTTTCAACCTTTTCCTATATAACTCTATGTAAACTTTGGGTCGCCGTGGAGGCCATTTTAATTATTTGACGATAACGAAAAACACAAACTTGATAGAGGCTAACCAAAGGAACATGTACATGATATTTTACGAGAATGGAATAAGTGGTTTAGGAGATGTCGTTTGAAATTTCCTTAAATTTCACCTAGTTTTAGCCATGGTGGCCATCTTGGATGACTGGCGGCCATGAAAAACAAAAATCTGAGAGGGACTATCCAAAATATCATTGTAATTAAGTTTCATCAAAATCCTTCAAGCGGTTTCAGAGAAGATGTCATTTTTAAACTTTTCCTATATAACACTATGTAAATTTTGGGTCGCCGTGGCGGCCATTTTGATTATTCGACGATAACAAAAAACACAAACTTAATAGAGGCCAACCAAATGGAACATGTATATAATATTTCAGTAGAATGGCATCAGAGGTTTCGGAGATGTCGTTTGAAATTTACTTAAATTTGACCTGGTTTTAGCCATGGTGGCCATCTTGGATGACTGGCAGCCGTGAAAAACACAAATCTGAGAGGGACTATCCCAAATATCGTGGTGATTAAGTTTCTTCAATATCCTCCTAGAGGTTTCAGAAAAGATGTAATTTTTAACCTTTTCCTATATAACTCTTATGTAAACTTTGGGTCGCCGTGGCGACCATGTTGATTATTTGACGGTAACGAAAAACACAAACTTCATAGAGGCTAACCCAAGGAACATGTATATGATATTTCACAAGAATGGAATAAGTGGTTTCGGAGATGTCGTTTGAAATTTCCTTAAATTTGACCTAGTTTTAGCCATGGCGGCCATTTTGGATGACTGGTGGCCACCAAAAACAAAAATCTGAGAGGGGCCCTCTCAAGTAACATTGTCATGAAGTTTCATCAAAACCTTTCAAGCGGTAAAAGAGTAGATGTCGATTTTATAAAATTGCTAACAGACAGATGGACAGACGGACGACGGACGAAAAGTGTCGCATAAATGAAGTAACTACAGATTTAACAAAGGAAAATACAATACAGCATTTTTCAACAAATCAAGGGCCCTTACTGTCATTACTAACAAGATCTAGCTCGTTTTTTAAACTTGTCCAAGATTTCATTGATATACTGCGCTATGCACAACTAGACATCATATTGAGGCTTCCTGCCAAATTTTGTAGAAAACCAACAAGCCATTTAGGAGAAGTATCGACAAGAAATTTAAAGTAAAAAATGTCAAGGGACCATAACTCCGCTGTTACTGGTCCGATCTGGCTGGTTTTTTAACTTGTCTGAGCTTTCATTGATATTAACAATTTGTTAAAGTTTGGTAAAAGATCAGATGAAAAATGAAGGCCCTATCGTCTTACGAGTTAAAAGTTAACGACGAGGACGGACGACTACAACAATGACGGACGGACGAAGAGTGATCCAAATAGTTCACCAGTGAGCCTTGGCTCAGGTGAGCTAAAAATGTATAGAATGGTAAAGAAGGACTGGCACACTATACTGGTGTATTTAAGAGTGTATAGAGTGGTAAAGAAGGACTGGCACACCCTACAGTGTGTTTAACAACATATAGAGCAGTGACGAAGGACTGGGATACTATTTAAAATGAAACATGGAAATTCCACGAAAACCGGGTATTCAGAGCAGAAAACATTTTTCCATTTTTAGTAGCAGTGACCTTGAACTTGACCTCAGTGACCCCAAATACAATCCTAAGCTTCCTTTACATATAAGGTACCTATTTAGCAAGGTTTGTTCCAATACCTCATTCCAAATTAAAGTAATGGAGCAGAAAATGTTTTTCTATTTTTTAGTAACAATGACCGAGATGTTGACCCCAGCAACCCCAAATGCAATCCGAAATAAATGCAATCCCAAATGCAATCCCAAATGCAATCCCAAACTTCTTTTTGGTATCAGCTACCTACACAGCAATTTTCATTCTAATATCTCATTCCTTACTTAGGTTATTGAGAGGAAACTATTTTCAGTAACAGTGACCTTGACCCCAGTGACCCCAACTGCACTCCAAAGCTTCCTTTCCATATAAAATACCTACCCTGCAGTTGGCAATCCTGGAGGATGTGGGCCGATGGTTATTAAAGGTATAGATGGTGATAGTGGACATCATTGCTGGATGGCTATTAAATGTACCATAGAGGAATCATGCAGGATTTGGGTGATGGTTACTAAAGGTACAGATGGTGATCTTGGACATTGTTGGGGGATGGCTATTAGATGTCTTGGAGGATGTGGGCTGATGGTTATTAAAGGTATAGATGGTGATTTGGAACATAATGGGGCGATGGCTATTAAACGTACCATTTGCAATCTTGGAGAATGTTTGGTCGTTGTTATTAGATGGTCATTAAATTTATAGTTTGCAGGGAAATGTTTATTAAAGGTACTGTTGCCAATCTTGGGCAACGTGTCCTTGGTAATCTTGGAGAACATGTGGTTATGGTTATTAAATGTGCTATTGGCAATCTCAGATGAAGTTGGGTAATTGTTATTAAATGTACAAGTTTTTCAAAACTCTCAATAATACAGATGGTTTGGTTGTGTCATTTTCCCTTTAAACGTACCATTAGCAATTTTGGATGATGTGGGTTAATGTTATTAAACGTACAGTTGTCAATCTCGGATGACATTGGGTAATGGTTACTAAAGGTATTGTTGACAATGTTGGGTAACGATTATTAGAGGTATTGTGGTAATTGTTTAACTTATGTACTGTTGGCAATCTTGGATGACATGGTGGGATGGTTATTAAAGGTTCCCTTGGCGGCCATGGACAAATTATTATTATTACATTAAACGTGCTGTTGGCAATTTTCAGTGATCGTCATTTCAGTGTGATGGCTTTTAAAGGTACTTTTGGTGATCTTGAATGACATTTGGTGATCATTACTCAGAGTGCAGTTGGCGATCTTGGATGAGGTGGGGAGATGATCATTAAATTTACAGTTCGCAATATTGGACGACGTGGGGTGATGGTCATTAAATTCAAAGTTGGCAATTCTATATGTCGTAGAGTGATGTTTATTAAAGGTACTCTTGGCCATCTTGAGAGGATGTGAGGTGAGGTGGTGGTGATTAAAATTACAGTTGGCATTCTTGAGAAAACGTAGGGTAGTGGTTATTAAAGGTTCAGTTATAGAGCGATCTTGGATGACACATGATGATGATTATTAAAGTTACTGTTGTCCATTTTGGAGGACCTGGGATGGTGGTAATTAAGGTAATGTTGTCCATTTCGGAGGATGTGGGGTGACGGTAATTAAACGTAATGTTGTCCATTTTAGAGGACCTGGGATGGTAATAATTAAAGGTTATGTTGTCCATTTTGGAGGACCTGGGATGGTGGCAATTAAAGGTAATGTTGTCCATTTTGGAAGACCTGGGATGGTAACAATTAAAGGTGATGTTGTCCATTTTGGAGGACCTTGGATGGGTAATTAAAGGTAATGTTGTCCATTTTGGAAGACCTGGGATGGTAACAATTAAAGGTTATGTTGTCCATTTTGGAGGACCTTGGATGGTGGCAATTAAAGGTTATATTGTAGATTTTGGAGGACCTGGGATGATGGTAATTAAAGGTAATGTTGTCCATTTTGGATGACCTGGGATGGTAATAATTAAAGGTAATGTTGTCCATTTTGGAGGACCTGGGATGGTGGTGATTAAAGGTAATGTTGTACATTTTGGAAGACCTGGGATGGGTTATTAAAGGTAATGTCCATTTTGGAAGACCTGGGATGGGAAATTAAAGGTAATGTTGTCCATTTTGGAAAACCTGGGATGGATAATTAATGGTAATGTTGTCCATTTTGGAGGACCTGTGATAGTGGTAATTAAAGGTAATGTTGTCCATTTTGGAAGACCTGGGATGGTGGCAATTAAAGGTATGTTGTAGATTTTGGAGGACCTGGGATAATGGTAATTAAAGGTAATGTTGTCCA
Source organism: Cyrtodaria siliqua (assembly GCA_037043455.1). Classification (NCBI taxonomy): domain Eukaryota; kingdom Metazoa; phylum Mollusca; class Bivalvia; order Adapedonta; family Hiatellidae; genus Cyrtodaria; species Cyrtodaria siliqua. Next base: position 48,882 of record JAWPHD010013916.1, on the reverse strand, counting down.
TTTTGGAGGACCTGGGATGGTGGTAATTAAGGTAATGTTGTCCATTTCGGAGGATGTGGGGTGACGGTAATTAAAGGTTATGTTGTCCATTTTGGAGGACCTGGGATGGTGGCAATTAAAGGTAATGTTGTCCATTTTGGAAGACCTGGGATGGTAACAATTAAAGGTAATGTTGTCCATTTTGGAGGACCTTGGATGGGTAATTAAAGGTAATGTTGTCCATTTTGGAAGACCTGGGATGGTAACAATTAAAGGTTATGTTGTCCATTTTGGAGGACCTGGGATGGTGGCAATTAAAGGTAATGTTGTAGATTTTGGAGGACCTGGGATGATGGTAATTAAAGGTAATGTTGTCCATTTTGGATGACCTGGGATGGTAATAATTAAAGGTAATGTTGTCCATTTTGGAGGACCTGGGATGGTGGTAATTAAAGGTAATGTTGTACATTTTGGAAGACCTGGGATGGGTAATTAATGGTAATGTCCATTTTGGAAGACCTGGGATGGGAAATTAAAGGTAATGTTGTCCATTTTGGAAAACCTGGGATGGGTAATTAATGGTAATGTTGTCCATTTTGGAGGACCGAGATAGTGGTAATTAAAGGTAATGTTGTCCATTTTGGAAGACCTGGGATGGTGGCAATTAAAGGTATGTTGTAGATTTTGGAGGACCTGGGATAATGGTAATTAAAGGTAATGTTGTCCATTTTGGAGGACCTGGGATAATGGTAATTAAAGGTAATGTTGTCCATTTTGGAGGACCTGGGATAATGGTAATTAAAGGTAATGTTGTCCATTTTGGAGGACCTGGGATGAAGGTATTTAAAGGTAATGTTGTCTATTTTGGAGGACCTGGGATAGAGGTAATTAAAGGTAATGTTGTCCATTTTGGAGGACCTGAGATGGTGGTAATTAAAGGTAATGTTGTCCATTTTGGAGGACCTGGGAAGGTAATAATTAAAGGTTATGTTGTCCATTTTAGAGGACCTGGGATTGTGGCAATTAATGGAAATTGTGTCAAAATTGTAGGACCTGGGATGGTGGTAATTAAAGGTAATGTTGTCCATTTTGGAGGACCTGGGATGGTAACAATTAAAGGTAATGTTGTCCATTTTGGAGGACCTGTGATGGTGGTAATTAAAGGTAATGTTGTCCATTTTGGAGGACCTGGGATGGTGGCAATTAAAGGCATGTTGTAGATTTTGGAGGACCTGGGATGATGGTAATTAAAGGTAATGTTGTCCATTTTGGAGGACCTGGGATGGAGGTAATTAAAGGTAATGTTGTCCATTTTGGAGGACCTGGGATGGTGGCAATTAAAGGTAATGTTGTCGATTTTGGAGGACCTGGGATGGTGGCAATTAAAGGTAATGTTGTCCATTTTGGAAGACCTGGGATGGGTAATTAAAGGTAATGTTGTCCATTTTGGAGGACCTGGGATGGCGGTAATTAAAGGTAATGTTGTAGATTTTGGAGGACCTGGGATGATGGTAATTAAAGGTAATGTTGTCCATTTTGGAGGACCTGGGATGACGGTAATTAAAGGTAATGTTGTCAATTTTGGAAGACCTGGGATGGTGGTAATTAAAGGTAATGTTGTAGATTTTGGAAGACCTGGGATGGATAATTAATGGTAATGTTGTCCATTTTGGAGGACCTGGGATGGGTAATTAAAGGTAATGTTGTCCATTTTGGAGGACCTGGGATGGCAACAATTAAAGGTAATGTTGTCCATTTTGGAGGACCTGTGATGGTGGTAATTAAAGGTAATGTTGTCCATTTTGGAAGACCTGGGATGGTAACAATTAAAGGTAATGTTGTCCATTTTGGAGGACCTGGGATGGGTAATTAAAGGTAATGTTGTCCATTTTGGAGTACCTGTGATGGTGGTAATTAAAGGTAATGTTGTACATTTTGGAAGACCTGGGATGGGTAATTAAAAGTAATGTCCATTTTGGAAGACCTGGGATGGGAAATTAAAGGTAATGTTGTCCATTTTGGAAAACCTGGGATGGGTAATTAATGGTAATGTTGTCCATTTTGGAGGACCTGTGATAGTGGTAATTAAAGGTAATGTTGTCCATTTTGGAAGACCTGGGATGGTGGCAATTAAAGGTATGTTGTAGATTTTGGAGGACCTGGGATAATGGTAATTAAAGGTAATGTTGTCCATTTTGGAGGACCTTGGATAATGGTAATTAAAGGTAATGTTGTCCATTTTGGAGGACCTGGGATGGTGGCAATTAAAGGTAATGTTGAATGTCCATTATGAGGACCTGGGATGGTGGCAATTAAAGGTATGTTGTAGATTTCGGAGGACCTAGGATGATGGTAATTAAAGGTAATGTTGTCCATTTTGGAGGACCTGGGATGGTGGTAATTAAAGGCAATGTTGTCCATTTTGGAAGACCTGGGATGGGTAAAGGTAATGTTGTCCATTTTGGAAGACCTTGGATGGGTTATTAAAGGTAATGCTGTCCATTTTGGAGGACCTGTGATGGTGGTAATTAAAGGTAATGTTGTCCATTTTGGAAGACCTGGGAAGGGTAATTAAAGGTAATGTTGTCCATTTTGGAGGACCTGGGATGGTGGTAATGAAAGGTAATGTTGTCCATTTTGGAAGACCTGGGATGGGTAATTAAAGGTAATGTTGTCCATTTTGGAAGACCTGGGATAGGTAATTAATGGTTATGTTGTCCATTTTGGAGGACCTGGGATGGTGGTAATTAAAGGTAATGTTGTCCACTTTGGAGGACCTGGGATGGTGGTAATTAAAGGTAATGTTGTCCATTTTGGAGGACCTGTGATGGTGGTAATTAAAGGTAATGTTGTCCATTTTGGAGGCCTGGGATGGCGGTAATTAAAGGTAATGTTGTCCATTTTGGAAGACCTGGGATGGGTAATTAATGGTAATGTTGTCCATTTTGGAGGACCTGTGATGGTGGTAATTATAGGTAATGTTGTCCATTTTGGAAGACCTGGGATGGGTAATTAAAGGTAATGTTGTCCATTTTGGAGGACCTGGGATGGTGATAATTAAAGGTGTTCATTTTGGAGGACTTGGGATGGTGGTAATTAAAGGTAATGTTGGCGATCGTGGACGATGTCTGATGATTGTAAAGGTACTGGTGGCAATTTTAGATGATGTGGAGTGATGGTCATTAAAGGTATAACCGGCCATCTTTGAGGATGTGGGGTGATGGCTATTAGGTGTTTTGGAGGTTGTGGAGTGATGGTAATTAAAGGTAATGTTGTCCATTTTGGAGAACCTGGGATGGTGGTAATTAAAGGTAATGTTGTCCATTTTGGAGGACCTGGGATGTTGGTAATTAAAGGTACTGTTGGCAATTTTAGAAGATGTGGGGTGATGGTTATTAAAGGTACAGCCGGCAATCTTTGAGGATGTTGGGTGATGGATATTAAATGTAACGTTGGCCATACTAAATGACATAGGACGATAGTTATTCAGGTACTGTTCGCGATCTCGTAAAATGTGAAGTGAGGGTTATTAATGTACTGTAGGCCATATTGTATGACATAGGGCAATGGTTATTTAAGTAGCTGTCACGCCATCAACAGCCAAATTTTACAACATATGTACACTGTTTCTAAACCTACTGACGATGAGGTATATGTATGTATGACTTACATATTTTGAGAATTCAAACTCTACAGACACGATATAAACAGCTTTACCAGTGGGGGCAAACTGCTATCAAACCCCAAAACTGGAGCGTCAAATTAAGAGATACCAACTCAAAATTCATTTTGGACATATTCAATCAGGTTATTTTTTAATAAGCCGTGAATTCACCTATGCTTTTAATCGGCACATATACATTATTATATGACCTGAACACCTGGACAGTTTTGACAAACGTTCAATGGTTATTTAATGTTCAATTGGCAACCTTGGACCAAGTGGGCTGACAAATATACTGTTGGCATTTTTGGATGATGTGGGGTGTTATTTTGTATGATGTGGAGTGTTTAAAGGTACTGCTGGCAACCTTGAGAGGACGTGCGATGGTGGTTATTAAATGTCCAGTTGGCGATCTTAGGGTGACAGTTATAAATGTACAGTTGGTTGGCAATCTTGGATGACATAGGGTGACGGTTATTAAAGGTACAGTTGGCAATCTTGGATGACCTAGGGTAACAGTTATTAAATGTACAGTCGGCGATCTTTGAGGAATGGTTAATAAAGGTATTGTTTGTGATCTTAGAGAATGTAGAATGAGGATTATTAATGTACTGTTTGTCATCTTGGATTGTTTGGGTGACAGTTATTAATGGTACAGTTGGCGATCTTGGATGACATAGGGTGACAGTTATTAAAGGTACAGTTGGCGATCTTGGATGACATAGGGTGACAGTTATGAAATGTATAGCTGGCAATCTAGGATTACATAGGGTGAGTTATAAATGTACAATTGGCGATCTTGGATGACATAGGTGATAGTTATTAAAGGTACAGTTGGCGAGTTATAAATGTACAGTTGGCAATCTTGGATGACATAGGGTAACAGTTATTAAAGGTACAGTTGGTGATCTTGGATGACATAGGGTAACAGTTATTAAAGGTACAGTTGGCAATCTATATGTGCAGTTGGCAATCTTGGATGACATAGGGTGACAGTTATTAAAGGTATAGTTGGCAATCTATATGTGCAGTTGGCAATCTTGGATGACATAGGGTAACAGTTATTAAAGGTACAGCTGGCAATCTTGGATTACATAGTGTGACAGTTACTAAATGTGCAGTTGGCAATCTTGGATGACATAGGGTGACAGTTATTAAATGTACAGTTGCCGATCTTGTACGATGTTGAGGAATGGTTAATAAAGGTATTGTTTGTGATCTTGGAGGATGTAGTATGAGGATTATTAATGTACTGTATTGGATTGTTTGGGGGACAGTTATCAAAGATACAGTTGGTGATCTTGGATGACATAGAGTGACAGTTTATTACAGGTACAGTCGGCGAACTTGGATGACATAGGGTGACAGTTATTAAAGGTACAGTTGGCGATCTTGGATGACATAGGGAGACAGTTATTAAAGGTACAGTTGGCGATCTTGGATGACATATGGTGACAGGTATTAAATGTATAGCTGGCAATCTTGGATTACATAGGGTGATAGTTATTAAAGGTACAGTTGGCGAGTTATAAATGTACAGTTGGCAATCTTGGATAAAATAGGGTGACAGTTATTAAAGATACAGTCGGCAATCTTGGATGACATAGGGTAACAGGTATTAAAGGTACAGTTGGCAATCTATATGTGAAGTTGGCAATCTTGGATGAATTGAATTGAATGTTGTTTAACGGCTCATCAACACAGTATAGGTTATTTAGAGCCGCCCCAGAGAGAGGGGAAGGATACAATCTTGGATGACATAGGGTGACAGTTATTAAATGTACAGTTGACAATCTTGGATTACATAGGGTGACAGTTATTAAATGTACATTTGACAATCTTGGATTACATAGGGTGACAGTTATTAAATGTACTGTTGGCGATCTTGGATGACATAGGGAGACAGTTATTAAAGGTACAGTTGACGATCTTGGATGACATAGGGAGACAGGTATTAAATGTATAGCTGGCAATCTTTGATTACATTGGGTGATAGTTATTAAAGGTACAGTTGGCGAGTTCTAAATGTACAGTTGGCTATCTTGGATGACATAGGGTGAGTTATTAAAGATACAGTCGGCAATCTTGGATGACATAGGGTAACAGTTATTAAAGGTACAGTTGGCAATCTATATGTGAAGTTGGCAATCTTGGATGACACAGGCTGACAGTTATTAAAGGTACAGTTGGCAATATATATGTGCAGTTGGCAATCTTGGATGACATAGGGTGAAAGTTATTAAATGTATAGTTGGCAATCTAAATGTGCAGTTGGCGATCTTGGATGACATAGGGTGACAGTTATTAAAGGTACACTTGGCGATCTTGGATGACATAGGGTAACAGTTATTAAAGGTACAGTTGGCAATCTATATGTGCAAGTTGGCAATCTTAGATGGCATAGGGTGACAGTTATTAAAGGTACAGTTGCAATCTATATGTGCAGTTGGCAATCTTGGATAACATAGGGTGACAGTTATTAAATGTCTAGTTGGCGATCTTGTACGATGTTGACGAATGGTTAATAAATATATTGTTTGTGATCTTGGAGGATGTAGAATGAGGATTATTAATGTACTGTATGTCATATTGGATTACATAGGGTGACAGTTATTAAATGTACAGTTGGCGATCTTGGATGACATAGGGTGATATTTATTAAAGGTACAGTTGGCGATCTTGGATGACATAGGGTGACAGTTATTAAAGGTACAGTTGGCAATCTTGGATGACATAGGATGATATTTATTAATTAAAGGTGAAATCTTGGAGGACATACGGCTATGGTTTTTCAATGTACCGTGGTGGATCTTGTACAACATCCAGTGATGGCTATTAAATGTACAGTTGGCAATCTTGGATTACGTGGGGTGATGGCTATTAATTGTCCTGATGGCCATCTTGGACGACATAAGGTGATGGTTATTAAATGTACTTTTGACATTCTTTGATGAAATGCATGTTTGGTTATCTTGAACGAAGTAAGTGTAATGGTTATGAAACGTACTATTGGCAATCATTAAGGTTGTTAATTTGTAATGGCATTGTTTGGGATAGGACGATGTGGGCTGAAGGTTATCAGATGTAATGTTGGTGACAATGTGTGATGTGATGGGAACAGCAGAGTGTGATGTGATAGGGATGGCTGAGTGTGATGTAGTGGGAATGGCAGAGTGTGATGGGATGAGAATGGCAGAGTGTGATGTCGTGGGAATGGCAGTGTGATGTTATGGGAATGATAGAGTGTGATGTGATGGGAATGGCAGAGCGTGATGTGATTGGAATGGCAGAGCATGATTTGATGGGAATGGCAAAACATGATGTGATGGGAATGGCATAGCGTGATGTGATGGGAATGGCACAGTGTGATGTGATGTAAATGGCAGAGTGTGATGTGATGTGCATGGCAGGGTGTGATGGGATGTGACTGGCAGGGTGTGATGTGATGGGAATGGCAGAGTGTAATCTGATGGGAATGGCACAGTGTGACGTGATGTGGAATGGCAGGGTGTGATGTGATGGGAATGACAAAGTGTAATATGATGGTAATGACAGAATCTGATGTGTTGGGAATGACAGAATGTGATGTGATGGGAATGGCAGTGTGTGATGTGATGGCGACGGCAGAGTGTGTTGTGATGAAAATGGTGGAGTGTGATGTGATGGAAATGATAGAGTGTGATGTGATGGGAATGACAGTGTGTGATATGATGGGAATGGCAGAGTGTGATGGGATGTGGGTGGCAGGGAGTGATGGGATGGGAATGGCAGTGTGATGTGAAGGGAATGTCAGTGTGTGGTGTGATGGGAATGGCAGAGTGTGGTTTGATGGGAATGGAAGAGCGTGATGTGATGGGAAGGGCAGCGTGTGATGTGATGGGAATGGCAGAGTGTGATGTGATGGAAATGTCAGTGTGTGATATGATGCGGATGGTAGAGTGTGATGTGATGGGAATGGCGGAGTGTGATGCGATGGGAACGGCAGAGTGTGATGTGATGGAAATGTCAGAGTGTGATATGATGTGGATGGCAGAGTGTGATGTGACGGGAATGACAGCATTTGATGTGCTGGGAATGTCAGAGTGTAATGTGATGGGGATGGTAGAGTGTGATGTGATGGGAATGGCAGAGTGTGATGTGCTGGGAATGTCAGAGTGTAATGTGATGGGGATGGTAGAGTGTGATGTGATGGGAATGGCAGAGTGTGATGTGATGGGAATGGCAGAGTGTGATTTGATGGGAATGGAAGTGTGTATGATGGGAATGGCAGAGTGTGATGTGATGGGAATGTCAAAGTTTGATGTGATGAGAATGATAGAGTGTAGTATAATTAGAATGAGTGTACTATGATGAGAATGACGGTGTGGAGTCTGATGAGTTTGATAGAGCAAGATAGGATGATCATGGCATAGCGCTCTACCATAACCATAATAGCATGCACTACCTTATGGAGAATTGAATTGAATGTTGTTTAACGGCTCATCAACACAGTATAGGTTATTTAGAGCCGCCCCAGAGAGAGGGGAAGGATACATAGGAATCCGGGAACCTGCCCTACTCTTATTATCGAATAGATTCCTATGGTTCTTTAACGTGCTCGGAGGATAGACCGATACACGGGACCGCCCGGTTTACGTCCCCATCCGACGGACGAGGCTAAGGTAAAGTGTCTTGCCCAAGGACACACCGACGGAATTCAGTGGCACCACGGAGGATTGAACCCGGGGCCTCCGTTTATAAATCCGCCGCGCTACCGACTGCGCCACGCCAGCCCGTTACCTTATGGAGAGCATGGCATGATCAGTACAGCAAAGCGCTTTACTATACTCAACAAGCCAGTCTATATCATACTTAACATACTCATCAGTTTACAAAATATCATACTCATGATACCACAATCTGTCATACCATACTATGCTCAATCATCCTCACCACAGCATGCTCTGCCACACTCACCACAGCATCACACACTCCCATTCCCATCACATCACACTCTGCCATTCCCATCACATCACACTCTGCCATTCCCATCACATCACACTCTGCCATTCCCATCACATCACATTCTGCCGCACCCATCCCATCACAACCTGCCACACCCATCACATCACACTCTGCCACACCCATCCCATCACACTCTGCCACACCCATCCCATCACACTCTGCCACACCCATCCCATCACACCCTGCCACACCCATCCAATCACACTCTGCCACACCCATCCCATCACACTCTGCCACACCCATCCCATCACACCCTGCCACACCCATCCCATCACACTCTGCCACACCCATCCCATCACACTCTGCCACTCCCACCCCATCACACTCTGCCACACCCATCCCATCACACTCTGCCACTCCCATCCCATCACACTCTGCCACTCCAATCCCATCATACTCTGCCACACCCATCACATCACACTCTGCCACACCCATCACATCACACTGCCACATCCATCACATCACACTCTGCCACCCATCACATCACACTCTGCCACACCCATCACATCAAACTAAAGTTTCAACGAAATCCTTCAAAAGTTTTTAGAGAAGATTTCATATTTAACCTTTTCCTATATAACTATGTAAAGCTTGGGTCAACATGGCAACCATTTTGATTATTCGATGATAACAAAAAACACAAATTTGATAGAGGCCAACCCAAGGAACATGTATATGATATTTCACTGGAATGGATTAAGTGGTTTCGGAGGAGATATTGCTTGAAATTTCCATAAATTTTACTTAGTTTTAGCCATGGTGGCCATCTTGGACAGCTGGCGGCTGCGAAAAACACAAATCTGAGGTGCAGTGACTACAGATTTAACAAAGGAAAATACAATACAGCATTTTTTAACAAATCAAGGGCCCTAACTGTCATTACTAAAAAGATCTAGCTGGTTTTCAAACTTGTCCAAGATTTCATTGATATACTGCGCTTTGCACAACTAGACATCATAACGAGGCAAAATATAGCATTTACAATCAAGAGCCATAAATCAGCTGTTACTGGTTCAATCTGGCTGGCTTTCATTGATAGTAACAATCTGGTACAGTTTGGTAAAGATCGGATGAAAACTGAAGGCCCTATAGACATGATAGACTTAACGAGGCAAAATATTGCATTTTTAACTAAATCAAGGGCAATAACTCTGTTGTTACTGGTCCGATATGACTAGTTTTCGAACTCCTGTGATCTTTCATTGATATTAACAATCTCATAAAGTTTGGTAAAGATCGAATGAAAATGAAGGCCCTATCGTCTTGAGGCAAACTATAGCAATTACAACTAAATCAAGGACCATAACTCCACTGTTACTGGTTCGATCTAGCTGGTTTTTTAACTCGTCTGAGCTTTCATTGATATTAACAATTTGTTAAAGTTTGGTAAAGATCAGATGAAAAATGAAGGCCCTATCGTCTTGAGGCAAACTATAGCATTTACAACTAAATCAAGGACCAAAACTCCACTGTTACTGGTCCGATCTAGCTGGTTTTTCAATTTGTCTGAGCTTTCATTGATATTAACAATTTGTTAAAGTTTGGTGAAGATCAGATGAAAAATGAAGGCCCTATCGTCTTACGAGGTAAAAGTTAACGAGGACAGACGACTAGACGACGACGGACAGACGAAGAGTGATCCAAATAGCTCACCTCTTAGGTGAGCTAAAAATGTATAGAATGGTAAAGAAAGACTGGCACACTATACTGGTGTATTTAAGAGTGTATAGAGTGGTAAAGAAAGACTGGCACAATCTACAGTGTGTTTTAAAAACATGTAGAGCAGTGAAGAAGGACTGGGATACTATTTAAAACAAAAGGCCCAAGAGGGCCTGTAGACGCTCTACTTGTATGATGTGATTCAAAAACATAAACACGATAGAGGCCAACGAAAGAAACATGTTTTCTATATATAACTCTATGTAAACTTTGGGTTTTCGTGGCGGCCATTTTGAATGTTTGACGACAACGTAAAACACAAACTTGATAGAGGCCAACAACAGGAACATGCATTTGATATTTTAGTAAAAGGGAATAAGTGGTTTCGGAGATGTTGTTTGAAATTTCCTTAAATTTGACCTAGTTTTAGCCATGGCGGCCATCTTGGATAACTGGCGGCCGCGAAAAACACAAATCTGAGAGACACTATTCCAAATATCATTGTAATTAAGTTTCATCAAAATCCTTCAAGCGGTTCCACAGAAGATGTCATTTTTAACCTTTTCCTATATAAACTTTGAGTCGCTGTGGCGGCCATTTTGATTATTCGACGATAACGAAAAACATAAACTTGATAGATGCCAACCCAAGGAACATGTATATGATATTTCAGTAGAATGGAATAATTGGTTTCGGAGGAGATGTCGTTTGAAATTTCCTTAAATTTGACCTAGTTTTAGCTATGGTGGCCATGTTGGATGACTGGAGGCCGTGAAAACTGAGAGGGACTATCCCAAATATTATTGTGCTTAAGTTTCATCAAAATCTTTCAGGCGGTTTCAGAGAAGATGTAATTTTTAACCTTTTCCTATATAACTCTTATGTAAACTTTGGGTCGCAGTGGCGGCCATTTTGATTATTTGACAATAACAAAAACACAAACTTGATAGAGGCTAACCCAAGGAACATGTATATGATATTTAACAAGAATGGAATAAGTGGTTTCGGAGGAGATGTCGTTTGAAATTTCCTTAAATTTGACCTAGTTTTAGCTATGGCGGCCATCTTGGATTACTGGAGGTCGTGAAAACCACAAATCTGAGAGGGACTATCCCAAATATCAGATTAAGTTTCATAAAAATCCTTCAAGCGGTTTCAGAGGAGATGTCGATTTTATAAAATTGCTAACAGACAGACGGACAGACGGATGGACGGACAGATGGACGACGGACGAAGAGTAATCGCATAAGCGGCCAGTAGAAGTAGAGCTAAAAAAAACATGGAAAGTGACCTTGAACTTGACTTCAGTAACCCCAAATACAATCCTAAGCTTCCTTTACATATAAGGTACCTACATAGCAAGGTTTGTTCCAATATCTATTTTTTAGTAACATTGACCTTCATTTCAGTGTGATGGCTTTTAAAGGTACTTTTGGTGATCTTGAATGATATTTGGTGATCATTACTGAGAGTGCAGGTGATGATCATTAAATTTACAGTTCGCAATATTGGACGACATGGGATGATGGTCATTAAATTCACAGTTGGCAATTCTACATGTCGTAGAGTGATGTTTATTAAAGGTAATGTTGGCCATCTTGAGAGGATGTGAGGTGGTGGTTATTAAAATTACAGTTGGCATTCTTGAGAAAACGTAGGGTGGTGGTTATTAAAGGTTCAGTTATCGATCTTGGATGACGTAAGATGATGATTATTAAAGTTACTGTTGTCGATTTTGAAGGAAGTGGGGTGATCGTAATTAAAGTTAACATTGTCCATTTTGGAGGACCTGGGATGGTGGTAATTAAAGTTACTGTTGTCCATTTTGGAGGACCTGGGATGGTGGTAATTAAAGGCAATTCTATATGTCGTAGAGTGATGTTTATTAAATTTAATGTTGGCCATCTTGAAAGGATGTGAGGTGGTGGTTATTAAAATTACAGTTGGCATTCTTGAGAAAACGTAGGGTGGTGGTTATTAAAGGTTCAGTTATCGATCTTGGATGACGTATGATGATGATTATTTAAGTTACTGTTGTCCATTTTCGAGGAAGTGGGGTGATCGTAATTAAAGTTAATGTTGTCCATTTTGGAGGACCTGGGATGGGTAATTGATGGTAATGTTGTCCATTTTGGAAGACCTGGGATGGGTAATTGATGGTAATGTTGTCCATTTTGGAAGACCTGGGATGGATAATTAAAGGTAATGTTGTCCATTTTGGAAGACCTGGGATGGGTAATTAAAGGTAATGTTGTCCATTTTGGAGGACCTGGGATGGTGACAATTAAAGGCAATGTTGTAGATTTTGGAGGACCTGGGATGATGGTAATTGAAGGTAATGTTGTCCATTTGGGAGAACCTGGGATGGTAATAATTAAAGGTAATGTTGTCCATTTTGGAGGACCTGGGATGGTGGCAATTAAAGGTAATGTTGTCCATTTTGGAGGACCTGGGATGGTGGTAATTAAAGTTACTGTTGTCCATTTTGGAGGACCTGGGATGGTGGTAATTAAAGGCAATTCTATATGTCGTAGAGTGATGTTTATTAAATTTAATGTTGGCCATCTTGAAAGGATGTGAGGTGGTGGTTATTAAAATTACAGTTGGCATTCTTGAGAAAACGTAGGGTGGTGGTTATTAAAGGTTCAGTTATCGATCTTGGATGACGTATGATGATGATTATTTAAGTTACTGTTGTCCATTTTCGAGGAAGTGGGGTGATCGTAATTAAAGTTAATGTTGTCCATTTTGGAGGACCTGGGATGGGTAATTGATGGTAATGTTGTCCATTTTGGAAGACCTGGGATGGGTAATTAAAGGTAATGTTGTCCATTTTGGAGGACCTGGGATGGTGACAATTAAAGGCAATGTTGTAGATTTTGGAGGACCTGGGATGATGGTAATTGAAGGTAATGTTGTCCATTTGGGAGAACCTGGGATGGTAATAATTAAAGGTAATGTTGTCCATTTTGGAGGACCTGGGATGGTGGCAATTAAAGGTAATGTTGTCCATTTTGGAGGACCTGGGATGGTGGTAATTAAAGGTAATATTGTCCATTTTGGAAGACCTGGGATTAATGGTAATGTTGTCCATTTTGGAAGACCTGGGATGGGTAATTAAAGGTAATGTGGTCCATTTTGGAGGACATGGGATGGGTATTTAAAGGTAATGTTGTCCATTTTGGAAGACCTGGGATGGGTAATTAAAGGTAATGTTGTCCATTTTGGAAGACCTGGGATGGTGGTAATTAAAGGTAATGTTGTCCATTTTGGAAGACCTGGGATGGGTAATTAAAGGTAATGTTGTCCATTTTGGAGAACCTGGGATGGTGGCAATTAAAGTAATGTTGTCCATTTTGGAGGACCAGTGATGGTGGTAATTAAAGGTAATGTTGTCCATTTTGGAGGACCTGGGATGGTGGCAATTAAAGGTAATGTTGTAGATTTTGGAGGACCTGGGATGATGGTAATTGAAGGTAACGTTGTCCATTTTGGAGAACCTGTGATGGTAATAATTAAGGTAATGTTGTCCATTTTGGAGGACATGGGATGGTGGCAATTAAAGTTACTGTTGTCCATTTTGGAGGAAGTGGGGTGATCATAATTAAAGTTAATGTTGTCCATTTTGGAGGACCTGGGATGGTGGTAATTAAAGGCTATGTTGTTCATTTGGAGGACATGGGATGGTGGTAATTAAAGGTAATGTTATCCGTTTTTGAGGACCTGGGATGGTGGTAATTAAAGGTAATGTTGTCCATTTTGGAGGATGTGGGGTGACGGTAATTAAATGTAATGTTGTCCATTTTGGAGGACCTGGGATGGTGGTAATTAAAGGTAATGTTGTCCATTTTGGAAGACCTGGGATGGTAATAATTAAAGGTAATGTTGTCCATTTTGGAGGACCTGGGATGGTGGCAATTAAAGGTAATGTTGTACAATTTGGAGGACCTGGGATGGTGGTAATTAAAGGTAATGTTAACCATTTTGGAAGACCTGGGTTGGGTAATTAAAGGTAATGTTGTCCTTTTTGGAGGATGTGGGGTGGTGGCAATTAAAGGTAATGTTGTAGATTTTGGAGGACCTGGGATGATGGTAATTGAAGGTAATGTTGTCCATTTTGGAGGACCTGGGATGGTAATAATTAAAGGTATTATTGTCCATTTTGGAGGACCTGGGATGGTGGCAATTAAAGGTAATGTTGTCCATTTTGGAAGACCTGGGATGGGTAATTGATGGTAATGTTGTCCATTTTGGAAGACCTGGGATGGATAATTAAAGGTAATGTTGTCCATTTTGGAAGACCTGGGATGGGTAATTAAAGGTAATGTTGTCCATTTTGGAGGACCTGGGATGGTGACAATTAAAGGCAATGTTGTAGATTTTGGAGGACCTGGGATGATGGTAATTGAAGGTAATGTTGTCCATTTGGGAGAACCTGGGATGGTAATAATTAAAGGTAATGTTGTCCATTTTGGAGGACCTGGGATGGTGGCAATTAAAGGTAATGTTGTCCATTTTGGAGGACCTGGGATGGTGGTAATTAAAGGTAATATTGTCCATTTTGGAAGACCTGGGATGGGTAATTAATGGTAATGTTGTCCATTTTGGAAGACCTGGGATGGGTAATTAAAGGTAATGTGGTCCATTTTGGAGGACATGGGATGGGTATTTAAAGGTAATGTTGTCCATTTTGGAAGACCTGGGATGGGTAATTAAAGGTAATGTTGTCCATTTTGGAGGACTTGGAATGGTGGTAATTAAAGGTAATGTTGTCCATTTTGGAGGACCTGGGATGGTGATAATTAAAGGTAATGTTTTCCATTTTGGAGGACCTGGGATGGTGGTAACTAAAGGTAATGTTGTCCATTTTGGAGGACCTGGGATAGGTAATAAAAGGTAATGTTGTCCATTTTGGAGGACCTGGGATGGCGGTAATTAAAGGTAATGTTGTCCATTTTGGAGGACCTGGGATGGTGGTAATTAAAGGTAATATTGTCCATTTTGGAGGACCTGGGATGGTGGAAATTAAAGGTAATATTGTCCATTTTGAAGGACCTGGGATGGTGGTAATTAAAGGTTACAATATTGTCCATTTTGGAGGACCTGGGATGGTGGTAATTAAAGGTTACAATATTGTCCATTTTGGAGGACCTGGGATGGTGGTAATTAAAGGTAATGTTGTCCATTTTGGAGGACCTGGGATGGTGGTAATTAAAGGTAATATTGTCCATTTTGGAGGACCTGGGATGGTGGTAATTAAAGGTTACAATGTTGTCCATTTTGGAGGACCTGGGATGGTGGTAATTAAAGGTTACAATTTTGTCCATTTTGGAGGACCTGGGATGGTGGTAATTAAAGGTTACAATTTTGTCCATTTTGGAGGACCTGGGATGGTGGTAATTAAAGGTAATGTTGTCCATTTTGGAGGACCTTGGATGGTGGTAATTAAAGGTATTGTTGTCCTTTTTGGAGGACTTGGGATGGTGGTAATTAAAGGTACTGTCGTCCGTTTTGGAGGACCTGAGATGGTGGTAATTAAAGGTAATGTTGGCGATCTTAGACGATGTTTGATGATTGTTAAAGGTACTGTGGGCAATTTTAGATGATGTCATTAAAAGTACAGCCGACAATATTTGAGGATGTGGGGTGATGGCTATTAGATGTCTTGGAGGTTGTGGGATGTTGGTAATAAAGGTACTGTTGGCAATTTTAGTTGATGTGGGGTGATGGTCATTAAAGGTACAGCTGGCAATCTTTGAGGATGTGGGGTGATGGATATTAAATGTAACGTTGGCCATACTGATTGACATAGGATGATAGTTACTCAGGTACTGTTGGCGATCTCGTAAAATGTGAAGTGAGGGTTATTAATGTACTGTATGTCATCTTGGATTACATAGGGTGACAGTTATTAAAGGTACAGTTGGCAATTTTGGATGACATAGGGTAACAGTTATTAAAGGTACAGTTGGCTGTCTATATGTGCAGTTGGCAATCTTGGATGACATAGGGTGACACTTATTAAATGTACAGTCGGCAATCTTGTACGATGTTGAGGAATGGTTAATAAAGGTATTGTTTGTGATCTTGGAGGATGTAGAATGAGGATTATTAATGTACTGTATGTCATCTTAGATTTTTTGGGTGACAATTATTAAAGGTACAGTTGGTGATCTTGGATGACATAGGGTGACAGTTATTAAAGGTACAGTCGGCAACCTTGGACGACATAGGGTGACAGTTATTAAATGTACAGTCGGCGATCTTGTACGATGTTTAGAAATGGTTAATAAAGGTATTGTTTGTGATCTTGGAGGATATAGAATGAGGATTATTAATGTACTGTATGTCATCTTGGATTGTTTGGGGGACAGTTATTAAAGGTACAGGTGGTGATTTTGGATGACATAGGGTGACAGTTTATTAAAGGTATAGTACAGTCGGTGATCTTGCATGACATAGGGTGACAGTTATTAAATGTACAGATAGCAATCTTGGATTACATAGGGTGACAGTTATTAAACGTACAGTTGGTGATCCTGGATAACATAGGGCGACAGTTATTAAAGGTACAGTTGGCGATCTTGGATGACATAGGGTGACAGTTATGAAATGTATAGCTGGCAATCTAGGATGACATAGGGTGAGTTATAAATGTACAATTGGCGATCTTGGATGACATATGGTGATAGTTATTAAAGGTACAGTTGGCGAGCTATAAATGTACAGTTGGCGATCTTGGATGACATAGGGTGACAGTTATTAAAGATACAGTTGGCAATCTTGGATGACATAGGGTAACAGTTATTAAAGGTACAGTCGGTGATCTATATGTGCAGTTGGCGATCTTGGATGACATAGGGTGACAGTTATTAAAGGTACAGTTGGCAATCTATATGTGCAGTTGGCAATCTTGTACGATGTTGAGGAATTTTTAATAAAGGTATTGTTTGTGATCTTGGAGGATGTTGAATGAAGATTATTAATGTACTGTACGTCATCTTGGATTGTTTGGGTGACAGTTATTAAAGGTACAGTTGGCAATCTATATGTGCAGTTGGCAATCTTGAATGACAAAGGGTGACAGTTATTAAAGGTACAGTTGGCAATCTATATGTGCAGTTGGCAATCTTGGATGACATAGGGCGACAGTTATTAAATGTCCAGTTGGCGATCTTGTACGATGTTAAGGAATGGTTAATAAAGGTATTGTTTATGATCTTGGAGGATGTAGAATGAGGATTATTTATGTACTGTATGTCATATTGGATTACATAGGGTGACATTTATTAAAGGTACAGTTGGCAATCTATACGTGCAGTTGGCAATCTTGGATGAGATAGGGTGACAGTTATTAAATGTATAGCTGGCAATCTTGGATTACATAGGGTGAGTTATAAATGTACAGTTGGCGATCTTGGATGACATAGTGTGACAGTTATTAAAGGTACAGTTGGCAATCTTGGATGACATAGGGTAACAGTTATTAAAGGTACAGTTGGCAATCTATATGTGCAGTTGGCGATCTTGGATGAAATAGGGTGATAGTTATTAAAGGTGAAATCTGGGAGGGCATACGGCTATGGTTTTTCAATGTACCGTGGTGGATCTTGTACAACATCCGGTGATGGCTATTAAATGTACAGTTGGCAATCTTGGATTACGTGGGGTGATGGCTATTAAATGTCCTGATGGCTATCTTGGACGACATAAGGTGATGGTTATTAAATGTACTTTTGACATTTTTTGATGAAATGCATGTTTGGTTATCTTGAACGAAGTAAGTGTGATGGTTTTGAAATGTACTACTGGCAATCATCAAGGATGTTAATTTGTAATGGCATTGTTTGGGATAGGACGATGTTGGGTGAAGGTTATCAGATGTAATGTTGGTGACAATGTGTGATGTGATGGGAATGGTATAGTGTGATGTGATGGAATGGCAGAGCATGATGTGATGGGAATGGCAAAGCATGATGTGATGGGAATGGCAAAGCATGATGTGATGGGAATTGCATAGTGTGATGTGATGGGAATGGCACAGTGTGATGTGATGGGAATGGCACGGTGTGATGGGATGTGAATGGCAGAGTGGGATGTGATGTTCATGGCAGGGTGTGATGGGATGTGACTGGCAGGGTGTGATGTGATGGGAATGGCAGAGTGTAATCTGATGGGAATGGCACAGTGTGACGTGATGTGGAATGGCAGGGTGTGATGTGATGGGAATGGCAGAGTGTAATATGATGGTAATGTCAGAATCTGATGTGATGGGAATGACAGAATGTGATATGATGGGAATGGCAGTGTGTGATGTGATGGGAATGGCAGAGTGTAATTGGATGTGGGTGGCAGGGAGTGATGGGATAGGAATGGCAGAGTGTGATGTGAAGGGAATGTCAGTGTTTTGTGTGATGGGAATGGCAGAGTGTGATGTGATGGGTATGGCAGAGTGTGATGTGATGGGAAGGGCAGAGTGTGATGTGATGGGAATGGCAGAGTGTGATGTGATGGGAAGGGCAGAGTGTGATGTGATGGGAATGAGTGTGTGATATGATGGGAATGGCAGAGTGTGATGGGATGTGGGTGGCAGGGAGTGATGGGATGGGAATGGCAGAGTGTGATGTGACGGGAATGTCAAAGTTTGATGTGACGAGAATGATAGAGTGTAGTATGATTAGAACGAGTGTACTATGATGAGAATGACGGTGTGGAGTCTGATGAGTTTGATAGAGCAAGATAGGATGATCATGGCATAGCGCTCTACCATAACCATTATAGCATGCACTACCTTATGAAGAGCATGGCATGATCAGTATGATAGAGCAAGGCATGATGAGTACAGCAAAGCGCTTTACTATACTCAACAAGCCAGTCTCTACCATAGTCTAACATACTCATCAGTTTACACAATATCATACTCATGATACCACAATCTGTCATACCATACTATGCTCAATCATCCTCACCACAGCATGCTCTGCCACTCACCACAGCATCACACACTCCCATTCCCATCACATAACAGTCTGCCATTCCCATCACATCACACTATGCCATTCCCATCACATCACACTCTGCCATTCCCATCGTATCACACTCTGCCATTCCCATCCCATCACACTGTGCCATTCCCATCACATCACACTTTGCCATTCCCATCCCATCACACTATGCTATTCCCATCAAATCACACTATACCATCCACAGCACATCACACACTGCTATTCCCATCACACCACACACTGCCATTCCCATCACACCACACTCTGCCATTCCCATCACATCACACTTTGCAATTCCCATCACATCACACTCTGCCATTTCCATCACACCACACACTGCCATTCCCATCACACCACACTCTGCCATTCTTATCACATCACACTCTTCCATTCCCATCCCACCACACTCTGCCATTCCCATCACATCACACTTTGCAATTCCCATCACATCACACTCTGCCATTCCCATCACATCACACTCTGCCATTCCCATCACATCAGATTCCCATCGCATCACACTTTGCCATTCACATCAAATCACACTATACCATCCACATTACATCACACACTGCTATTCCCATCACACCACACACTGTCATTCCCATCACACCACACACTGCCATTCCCATCACATCACACTTTGCAATTCCCATCAAATCACACTCTGCCATTTCCATCACACCACACATTGCCATTCCCATCACACCACACTCTGCCACACCCATCCTATCACACTCTGCCACACCCATCCCATCACACACTGCCACACCCATACCATCACACCCATCCCATCACACTCTGCCACACCCATCCCATCACACTCTGCCACACCCATCCCATCACACTTTGCCACACCCCTCCCATCACACTCTGCCACACCCATCCCATCACACTCTGCCACACCCATCCCATCACCCTCTGCCACACCCATCCCATCACACTGCCACACCCATCACATCACACTGCACACACCCATCACATCACACTCTGCCACAGACATCACATTACACTCTGCCACACCCATCACATCACACTAAAGTTTCAACGAAATCCTTCAAAAGTTTTCGGAGAAGATTTCATATTTAACCTTTTCCTATATAACTATGTAAAGCTTGGGTCAACATGGCAACCATTTTTATTATTCGATGATAACGAAAAACACAAATTTGATAGAGGCCAACCCAAGGAACATGTATATGATATTTCACTGGAATGGATTAAGTGGTTTCGAAGGAGATATTGCTTAAATTTCCTTAAATTTTACTTAGTTTTAGCCATGGTGGCCATCTTGGACAGCTGGCGGCTGCGAAAAACACAAATCTGAGGCCAACCCAAGGAAAATGTATATTTGATATTTAACTAGAATGGAATAAGTGGTAATATGTCGTTTGATAAATGTCCTTAAATTTGACCCATTGCCATTCCCATCACACCACACTCTGCCACACCCATCCTATCACACTCTGCCACACCCATCCCATCACACTCTGCCACACCCATCCCATCACACTCTGCCACACCCATACCATCACACTCTGCCACACCCATCCCATCACACTCTGCCACACCCATCCCATCACACTCTGCCACACCCATCCCATCACACTCTGCCACACCCCTCCCATCACACTCTGCCACACCCATCCCATCACACTCTGCCACACCCATCCCATCACCCTCTGCCACACCCATCCCATCACACTGCCACACCCATCACATCACACTGCACCCATCACATCACACTCTGCCACAGACATCACATTACACTCTGCCACACCCATCACATCACACTAAAGTTTCAACGAAATCCTTCAAAAGTTTTCAGAGAAGATTTCATATTTAACCTTTTCCTATATAACTATGTGAAGCTTGGGTCAACATGGCAACCATTTTTATTATTCGATGATAACGAAAAACACAAATTTGATAGAGGCCAACCCAAGGAACATGTATATGATATTTCACTGGAATGGATTAAGTGGTTTCTAAGGAGATATTGCTTAAATTTCCTTAAATTTTACTTAGTTTTAGCCATGGTGGCCATCTTGGACAGCTGGCGGCTGCGAAAAACACAAATCTGAGGCCAACCCAAGGAAAATGTATATTTGATATTTAACTAGAATGGAATAAGTGGTAATATGTCGTTTGATAAATGTCCTTAAATTTGACCTAAGTTTAGCCATGGTGGCCATCATGGATGACTGGAGGCCCCAAAAACGCAAATCTAAGGGGGACTAACCAAAAGATCAATGTGCTCAAGTTTCATCAAAATCTTTCAGACAGTTTCAGAGAAGATGTCATTTTTAACCTTTTCCTATATAAACTTTGAGTCGCCGTGGCGGCCATTTTGATGATTCGACGATAACGAAAAACACAAACTTGATAGCGGCTAACCCAAGGAACATGTATATGATATTTCAGTAGAAACTAGGTTTCGGAGATGTCGTTTGAAATTTCCTTAAATTTGACCCTCATTTTTAGCTATGGCGGCCATCTTGAATGACTGGAGGCCGTGAAAACCACAAATCTGAGAGGGACTATCCCAAATATCATTGTGCTTAAGTTTCATCAAAACATTTCAGGCTGTTTCAGAGAAGATGTCGATTTTATAAAATTGCTAACAGACAGACGGACGGACGGACGGACGGACGATGGAAGAAGAATGATCGCTTAAGCGGCTAGTAGAAGTAGAGCTAAAAAAACATGGAAATTCCACGAAAAACCGGGTTTTCAGAGCAGAAAACATTTTCGTATTTTTAGTAGCAGTGACCCTGAACTTGACCTCAGTGACCCCAAATACAATCCTAAGCTTCCTTTACATATAAGGTACCTACATAGCAAGGTTTGTTCCAATATCTCATTAAAGTTATTGAGCAGAAAATGTTTTTCTATTTTTTAGTAACATTGACCTTGATTTTGACCCCAGCCACCCCAAATGCCATCCCAAACTTCTGTTTGGTATCAGCTACCGACACAGCAAGTTTCATTCTAATATCTCATTATGTCCATTTTGAAGGACCTGGGATGGTGGTAATTAAAGGTAATGTTGTCCATTTTGGAGGACCTGGGATGGTGGTAATTAAAGGTAATGTTGTCCATTTTGAAGAATGTGGGGTGGCGGTAATTAAACATAATGTTGCCCATATTGGAGGACCTGGGATGGTGGTAATTAAAGGTAATGTTGTCCATTTTGGAGGACCTGGGATGGTGGTAATTAAAGGTAATGTTGTCCATTTTGGAGGACCTGGGATGGTGGTAATTAAAGGTAATGTTGTCCATTTTGGAGAATGTGGGGTGACGGTAATTAAACATAATGTTGTCCATATTGGAAGACCTGGGATGGTGGTAATTAAAGGTAATTTTGTCCATTTTGGAAGACCTGGGATGACGGTAATTAAAGGTAATGTTGTCCATTTTGGAGAATGTGGAGTGTCGGTAATTAAACATAATGTTGTCCATTTTGGAGGACCTCGGATGGTGGTAATTAAAGGTAATGTTGTCCATTATGGAGGACCTGGGATGGTGGTAATTAAAGATAATGTTGTCCATTTTGGAAGACCTGGGATGACGGTAATTAAAGGTAATGTTGTCCATTTTGGAGAATGTGGGGTGACGGTAATTAAACATAATGTTGTCCATTTTGGAGGACCTGGGATGGTGGTAATTAAAGGTAATGTTGTCCATTTTGGAGGACCCGGGATGGTGGTAATTAAAGGTAATGTTGTCCATTTTGGAGGACCTGGGATGGTGGTAATTAAAGGTAATGTTGTCCATTTTGGAGGACCTGGGATGGTGGCAATTAAAGGTAATGTTGTCCATTTTGGAGGACCTGGGATAGTGGTTATTAAAGGTAATGTTTTCCATTTTGGAGGACCTGGGATGGCGGTAATAAAAAGTAATATTATCCATTTTGGAGGACCTGGGATGGTGGTAATTAAAGGTTACAATGTTGTCCATTTTGGAAGACCTGGGATGGTGGTAATTAAAGGTAATGATGGTGTCCATTTTGGATGACCTGGGATTTTGGTAATTAAAGGTACTGTTGTCCGTTTTGGCGGACCTGGGATGGTGGTAATTAAAGGTAATGTTTGCGATCTTAGACGATGTTTGATGATTGTTAAAGGTACTGTGGCCAATTTTAGACGATGTGGAGTGATGGTCATTAAAGGTACAGCCGACAATATTTGAGGATGTGGGGTGATGGCTATTAGATGTCTTGGAGGTTATGGGGGCAATTAAAGGTAATGTTGTCCATTTTGGAGGACCTGGGATGGTGGTAATTAAAGGTAATGTTGTCCATTTTGGAGGACATGGGATGTTGGTAAATAAAGGTACTGATGGCAATTTTAGTTGATGTGGGGTGATGGTCATTAAAGGTACAGCAGGCAATCTTTGAGGATGTGGGGTGATGGATATTAAATGTAACGTTGGCCATACTGAATGACATAGGGCGATAGTTACTCAGGAACTGATGGTGATCTCGTAAAATGTGAAGTGAGGGTTATTAATGTACTGTAGGCCATATTGTATGACATAGGTTATTAAATGTCCAGTTGGTGATCTTGGATGACATAGGTTGACAGTTATTAAAGGTACAGTTGGCAATCTTGGATGACATAGGATGATAGTTATTAATTAAAGGTGAAATCTTGGAGGACATACGGCTATGGTTTTTCAATGTACCGTGGTGGATCTTGTACACCATCCGGTGATGGCTATTAAATGTACAGTTGGCAATCTTGGATTACGTGGGGTGATGACTATTAAATGTCCTGATGGCCATCTTGGATGACATAAGGTGATGGTTATTAAATGTACTTTTGACAGTCTTTGATGAAATGCATGTTTGGTTATCTTGAACGAAGTAAGTGTGATGGTTATGAAATGTACTATTGGCAATCATTAAGGATGTTAATTTGTAATGGCATTGTTTGGGATAGGACGATGAGGGGTGAAGGTTATCAGATGTAATGTTGGTGACAATGTGTGATGTGATGGGAACTGCAGAGTGTGATGTCATAGGGATGGTCGAGTGTGATGTGATGGAAATGGCAGAGTGTGATAAGATGAGAATGGCAGAGTGTGATGTGGTGGGAATGGCAGTGTGATGTTATGGGAATAACAGAGTGTGATGTGATGGGAATTGCAGAGTGTGATGTGATGGGAATGACACAGTGTGATGTGATGGAATGGCATAGTGTGATGTGATGTGCATGGCAGAGTGTGATGTGATGTGCATGGCAGGGTGTGATGGGATGTGACTGGCAGGGTGTGATGTGATGGGAATGGCAGAGTGTTATCTGATGGGAATGGCAGTGTGATGTGATGTGGAATGGCAGGGTGTGATGTGATGGGAATGGCAGAGTGTAATATGATGGTAATGACAGAATCTGATGTGATGGGAATGACAGAATGTGATGTGATGGGAATGGCAGTGTGTGATATGATGGGAATGTCAGAGTGTGATGGGATGTGGGTGGCAGGGAGTGATGGGATGGGAATGCCAGAGTGTGATGTGAAGCGAATGTCAGTGTGTGGTGTGATGGGAATGGCAGAGTGTGGTGTGATGGGAATGGAAGAGTGTGATGTGATGGTAATGGCAGAGTGTGATGTGATGGGAATGGCAGAGTGTGATGTGATGGGAATGACAGTGTGTGTGGTGATGGGAATGACAGTGTGTGATATGATTGGAATGGCAGAGTGTGATGGGATGTGGGTGGCAGGGAGTGATGGGATGGGAATGGCAGAGTGTGATGTGAAGGAAATGTCAGTGTGTGGTGTGATGGGAATGGCAGAGTGTGGTGTGATGGGAATGTCAGAGTGTGATGCGATGGGAATGGCAGAGTGTGATGTGATGTGAATGGCAGAGTGTGATGTGATGGGACGGGCAGAGTGTGATGTGATGGAAATGGCAGAGTGTGATGTGATGGAAATGTCAGAGTGTGATATGATGTGGATGGTAGAGTGTGATGTGATGGGAATGGCAGAGTGTGATATGAAGAGAATGGCAGAGTGTGATGTGAAGGGAATGACAGTGTTTGATGTGCTGGGAATGGTAGAGTGTAATGTGTGTGATGGGGATGGTAGAGTGTGATGTGATGGGAATGGCAGTGTGATGTGATGGGGATGGTAGAGTGTGATGTGATGGGAATGGCAGAGTGTGATTTGATGGGAATGGCAGAGTGTGATTTGATGGGAATGGCAGTGTGTGTGATGGGAATGGCAGAGTGTGATGTGACGGGAATGTCAAAGTTTGATGTGACGAGAATGATAGAGTGTAGTATGATTAGAACGAGTGTACTATGATGAGAATGACGGTGTGGAGTCTGATGAGTTCGATAGAGCAAGATAGGATGATCATGGCATAGCGCTCTACCATAACCATTATAGCATGCACTACCTTATGGAGAGCATGGCATGATCAGTATGATAGAGCAAGGCATGATGAGTACAGCAAAGCGCTTTACTATACTCAACAAGCCAGTCTCTACCATACAGACTATACCATAGTCTAACATACTCCTCAGTTTACACAATATCATACTCATGATACCACAATCTGTCATACCATACTATGCTCAATCATCCTCACCACAGCTTGCTCTGCCACTCACCACAGCATCACACACTCCCATTTCCATCACATAACAGACTGCCATTCCCATCACATCACACTATGCCATTCCCATCACATCACACTATGCCATTCCCATCACATCACACTCTGCCATTCCCATCGTATCACACTCTGCCACTCCCATCACATCACACTCTGCCATTCCCATCACATCACACTTTGCCATTTCCATCCCATCACACTATGCTATTCCCATCAAATCACACTATACCATCCACATCACATCACACACTGCTATTCCCATCACACCACACACTGCCATTCCCATCACATCACACGCTGCCATTCCCATCACATCACACTTTGCAATTCCCATCACATCACACTCTGCCATTTCCATCAGACCACACTCTGCCATTCCCATCACATCCCACTTTGCCATTCACATCACATCACACTTTGCCATTCCCATCAAATCACACTATACCATCCACATCACATCACACACTGCTATTCCCATCACACCACCCACTGTCATTCCCATCACACCACACTCTGCCATTCCCATCACATCACACTTTGCAATTCCCATCACATCACACTCTGCCATTTCCATCACACCACACAATTTCATTTCCATCACACCACACTCTGCCATTCCCATCACATCACACTGCCATTAGCATCACATCACACTTTGCCATTCCCATCACATCACACTCTGCCATTCCCATCACATCCCACTCTGCCATTCCCATCACATCACACTTTGCCATTCCCATCCCATCACACTATGCTATTCCCATCAAATCACACTATACCATCCACATCTCATCACACACTGCTATTCCCATCACACCACACACTGCCATTCCCATCACACCACACTATGCCATTCCCATCACATTACACTTTGCAATTCCCATCACATCACACTCTGCCATTTCCAGCACACCACACACTGCCATTCCCATCACACCACACTCTGCCATTCCCATCACATCACACTCTTCCATTCCAATCACACCACACTCTGCCATTCCCATCACATCACACTTTGCAATTCCCATCACATCACACTCTGCCATTCCCATCACATCACACTCTGCCATTCCCATCACACCACACTCTGCCACACCCATCCTATCACACTCTGCCACACCCATCCCATCACACTCTGCCACACCCATCCCATCACACTCTGCCACACCCATCCCATCACACTCTGCCACACCCATCCCATCACACTCTGCCACACCCCTCCCATCACACTCTGCCACACCCATCCCATCACACTCTGCCACACCCATCCCATCACCCTCTGCCACATCCATCCCATCACACTGCCACACCCATCACATCACACTGCACACACCCATCACATCACACTCTGCCACTGACACCACATTACACTCTGCCACACCCATCACATCACACTAAAGTTTCAACGAAATCCTTCAAAAGTTTTCAGAGAAGATTTCATATTTAACCTTTTCCTATATAACTATGTACAGCTTTGGTCAACATGGCAACCATTTTGATTATTCGATGATAACGAAAAACACAAATTTGATAGAGGCCAACCCAAGGAAAATGTATATTTGATATTTAACTAGAATGGAATAAGTGGTAATATGTCGTTTGATAAATGTCCTTAAATTTGACCTAAGTTTAGCCATGGTGGCCATCATGGATGACTGGAGGCCCCAAAAACGCAAATCTTAGGGGGACTAACCAAAAGATCATTGTGCTCAAGTTTCATCAAAATCTTTCAGGCGGTTTCAGAGAAGATGTCATTTTTAACCTTTTCCTATATAAACTTTGAGTCGCCGTGGTGGCCATTTTGATTATTCGACGATAACGAAAAACACAAACTTGATAGCGGCTAACCCAAGGAACATGTATATGATATTTCAGTAGAATGGAATAAGTGGTTTCGGAGGAGATGTCGTTTGAAATTTCCTTAAATTTGACCCTATTTTTAGCTATGGTGGCCATCTTGGATGACTGGAGGCCGTGAAAACCACAAATCTGAGAGGGACTATCCCAAATATCATTGTGCTTAAGTTTCATCAAAATCTTTCAGGCGGTTTCAGAGAAGATGTCGATTTTAATAAAATTGCTAACAGACAGACAGACGGACGACGGAAGAAGAATGATCGCTTAAGCGGCTAGTAGAAGTAGAGCTAAAAAAACATGGAAATTCCACGAAAACCGGGTTTTCAGAGCAGAAAACATTTTCGTATTTTTAGTAGCAGTGACCCTGAACTTGACCTCAGTGACCCCAAATACAATCCTAAGCTTCCTTTACATATAAGGTACCTACATTATTAAGCAAGGTTTGTTCCAATATCTCATTAAAGTTATTGAGCAGAAAATGTTTTTCTATTTTTTAGTAACATTGACCTTGATTTTGACCCCAGCCACCCCAAATGCCATCCCAAACTTCTTTTTGGTATCAGCTACCTACACAGCAAGTTTCATTCTAATATCTCATTATGTCCATTTTGGAGGACCTGGGATGGTGGTAATTAAAGGTAATGTTGTCCATTTTGGAGGACCTGGGATGGTGGTAATTAAAGGTAATGTTGTCCATTTTGGAGAATGTGGGGTGGCGGTAATTAAACATAATGTTGCCCATATTGGAGGACCTGGGATGGTGGTAATTAAAGGTAATGTTGTCCATTTTGGAGGACCTGGGATGGTGGTAATTAAAGGTAATGTTGTCCATTTTGGAGGACCTGGGATGGTGGTAATTAAAGGTAATGTTGTCCATTTTGGAGAATGTGGGGTGACGGTAATTAAACATAATGATGTCCATATTGGAGGACCTGGGATGGTGGTAATTAAAGGTAATTTTGTCCATTTTGGAAGACCTGGGATGACGGTAATTAAAGGTAATGTTGTCCATTTTGGAGAATGTGGGGTGACGGTAATTAAACATAATGTTGTCCATTTTGGAGGACCTGGGATGGTGGTAATTAAAGGTAATGTTGTCCATTATGGAGGACCTGGGATGGTGGTAATTAAAGGTAATGTTGTCCATTTTGGAAGACCTGGGATGACGGTAATTAAAGGTAATGATGTCCATCTTGGAGAATGTGCGGTGACGGTAATTAAACATAATGTTGTCCATTTTGGAGGACCTGGGATGGTGGTAATTAAAGGTAATGTTGTCCATTTTGGAGGACCCGGGATGGTGGTAATTAAAGGTAATGTTGTCCATTTTGGAGGACCTGGGATGGTGGTAATTAAAGGTAATGTTGTCCATTTTGGAGGACCTGGGATGGTGGTAATTAAAGGTAATGTTGTCCATTTTGGAGGACATGGGATGGTGGCAATTAAAGGTAATGTTGTCCATTTTGGAGGACCTGGGATGATGGTAATTAAAGGTAATGTTGTCCATTTTGGAGGACCTGGGATGGTGGTTATTAAAGGTAATGTTTTCCATTTTGGAGGACCTGGGATGGCGGTAATAAAAGGTAATATTATCCATGTTGGAGGACCTGGGATGGTGGTAATTAAAGGTTACAATGTTGTCCATTTTGGAGAATGTGGGGTGACGGTAATTAAACATAATGTTGTCCATTTTGGAGGACCTGGGATGTTGGTAATTAAAGTTACTGTTGTCCGTTTTGGCGGACCTGGGATGGTGGTAATTAAAGGTAATGTTGTCCATTTTGGAGGACCTGGGATGGTGGTAATTAAAGGTAATGTTGTCCATTTTAGAGAATGTGGGGTGACGGTAATTAAACATAATGATGTCCATATTGGAGGACCTGGGATGGTGGTAATTAAAGGTAATTTTGTCCATTTTGGAAGACCTGGGATGACGGTAATTAAAGGTAATGTTGTCCATTTTGGAGAATGTGGGGTGACGGTAATTAAACATAATGTTGTCCATTTTGGAGGACCTGGGATGGTGGTAATTAAAGGTAATGTTGTCCATTATGGAGGACCTGGGATGGTGGTAATTAAAGGTAATGTTGTCCATTTTGGAAGACCTGGGATGACGGTAATTAAAGGTAATGATGTCCATTTTGGAGAATGTGCGGTGACGGTAATTAAACATAATGTTGTCGATTTTGGAGGACCTGGGATGGTGGTAATTAAAGGTAATGTTGTCCATTTTGGAGGACCCGGGATGGTGGTAATTAAAGGTAATGTTGTCCATTTTGGAGGACCTGGGATGGTGGTAATTAAAGGTAATGTTGTCCATTTTGGAGGACCTGGGATGGTGGTAATTAAAGGTAATGTTGTCCATTTTGGAGGACATGGGATGGTGGCAATTAAAGGTAATGTTGTCCATTTTGGAGGACCTGGGATGATGGTAATTAAAGGTAATGTTGTCCATTTTGGAGGACCTGGGATGGTGGTTATTAAAGGTAATGTTGTCCATTTTGGAGGACCTGGGATGTTGGTAATTAAAGGTACTGTTGTCCGTTTTGGCGGACATGGGATGGTGGTAATTAAAGGTAATGTTGTCCATTTTGGAGGACCCGGGATGGTGGTAATTAAAGGTAATGTTGTCCATTTTGGAGGACCTGGGATGGTGGTAATTAAAGGTAATGTTGTCCATTTTGGAGGACCTGGGATGGTGGTAATTAAAGGTAATGTTGTCCATTTTGGAGGACATGGGATGGTGGCAATTAAAGGTAATGTTGTCCATTTTGGAGGACCTGGGATGGTGGTAATTAAAGATAATATTGTCCATTTTGGAAGACCTGGGATGGCAGTAATTAAAGGTAATGTTGTCCATTTTGGTGAATGTGGGGTGACGGTAATTAAACATAATGTTGGCGATTTTGGAGGACCTGGGATGGTGGTAATTAAACGTAATGTTGTCCATTTGGGAGGACCTGGGATGGTGGTAATCAAAGGTAATATTATCCATTTTGGAGGACCTGGGATGGTGGTAATTAAATGTTATGTTGTCCATTTTGGAAGACCTGGGATGGGTAATTAAAGGTAATGTTGTCCATTTTGGAGAACCTAGGATGGGTAATTAAAGGTAATGTTGTCCATTTTGGAGGACTTGGGATGGTGGTAATTAAAGCTAATGTTGTCCATTTTGGAGGACCTGGGATGGTGGTAATTAAAGGTAATGTTGTCAATTTTGGAGGACATGGGATGGTGGTAATTAAAGGTAATGTTGTCCATTTTGGAAGATCTGGGATGGTGGTAATTAAAGCTAATGTTGTCCATTCTGGAAGACCTGGGATGGTGATAATTAAAGGTAATGTTGTCCATTTTGGAAGACCTGGGATGGTGGTAATTAAAGGTAATGTTGTCCATTTTAGAGGACCTGGGATTGTGGTAAATAAAGGTAATGTTGTCCATTTTGGAGAATGTGGGGTGACGGTAATTAAACATAAAGTTGTCCATATTGGAGGACTTGGGATGGTGGTAATTAAAGGTTATGTTGTCCATTTTGGAAGACCTGGGATGACGGTAATTAATGGTAATGTTGTCCATTTTGGAGAATGTGGGGCGACGGTATTTAAACATAATGTTGTCCATTTTGGAGGACCTGGGATGGTGGTAATTAAAGGTAATGTTATCCATTTTGAAGGACCTGGGATGGTGGTAATTAAAGGTAATGTTGTCCATTTTGGAGAATGTGGGGCGACGGTAATTAAACATAATGTTGTCCATATTGGAGGACCTGCGATGGTGCTAATTAAAGGTAATGTTGTCCATTTTGGAAGACCTGGGATGACGGTAATTGAAGGTAATGTTGTCCATTTAAGAGAATGTTGGGTGACGGTAATTAAACATAATGTTGTCCCTTCTGGAGGACCTGGGATGGTGGTAATTAAAGGTAATGTTGTCCATTTTGGAGGACCTGGGATGGTGGTAATTAAAGGTAATGTTGTCCATTTTGGAAGACCTGCGATGGCGGTAATTAAAGGTAATGTTGTCCATTTTGGAGAATGTGCAGTGATGGTAATTAAACATAATGTTGTCCATTTTGGAGGACCTGGGATGGTGGTAATTAAACGTAATGTTGTTCATTTGGGAGGACCTGGGATGGTGGTAATTAAAGGTAATATTATCCATTTTGGAAGACCTGGGATGGTGGTAATTAAAGGTTATGTTGTCCATTTTGGAAGACCTGGGATGGGTAATTAAAGGTGATGTTGTCCATTTTGGAGAACCTGGGATTGGTAATTAAAGGTAATGTTGTCCATTTTTGGAGGACTTGGAATGGTGGTAATTAAAGCTAATGTTGTCCATTTTGGAGGACGTGGGATGGTGGTAATTAAAAGTAATGTTGTCCATTTTGGAGGACCTGGGATGGTGGTAATTAAAGGTCACAATGTTGTCCATTTTTGAGGACCTTGGATGGTGGTAATTAAAGGTAATGTCCATTTTGGAGGACCTGGGATGATGGTAATTAAAGGTAATGTTGTCCATTTTGGAGGACCTGGGATGGTGGCAATTAAAGGTAATGTTGTCCATTTTGGAGGACCTGGGATGATGGTAATTAAAGGTAATGTTGTCCATTTTGGAAGACCTGGGATTGGTAATTAAAGGTAATGTTGTCCATTTTGGAGGACTTGGGATGGGTAATTAAAGGTAATGTTGTCCATTTTGGAGAACCTGGGATGGGTAATTAAAGGTAATGTTGTCCATTTTGGGAGGACCTGGGATGGTGGTAATTAAAGGTAATGTTGTCCATTTTGGAGGACCTGGGATGGTCGTAATTAAAGGTAATGTTGTTCATTTTGGAGGACCTGGGATGGTAGTAATTAAAGGTAATGTTGTCCATTTTGGAGGACGTGGGATGGTGGTAATTAAAGGCAATGTTGTCCATTTTGGAGGACCTGGGATGGTGGCAATTAAAGGTAATGTTGTCCATTTTGGAGGACCTGGGATGATGGTAATTAAAGGTAATGTTGTCCATTTTGGAAGACCTGGGATGGCGGTAATTAAAGGTAATGTTGTCCATTTTGGAAGACCTGGGATGGTGGTAATTAAAGGTAATGTTTTTCATTTTGGAGGACCTGGGATTGTGGTAAATAAAGGTAATGTTGTCCATTTTGGAGAACGTGGGGTGACGGTAATTAAACATAAAGTTGTCCATATTGGAGGACCTGGGATGGTGGTAATTAAAGGTTATGTTGTCCATTTTGGAAGACCTGGGATGACGGTAATTAATGGTAATGTTGTCCATTTTGGAGAATGTGGGGCGACGGTAATTAAATATAATGTTGTCCATTTTGGAGGACCTGGGATGGTGGTAATTAAAGGTAATGTTGTCTATTTTGGAGGACCTGGGATGGTGGTAATTAAAGGTAATGTTGTCCATTTTGGAGAATGTGGGGCGACGGTAATTAAACATAATGTTGACCATATTGGAGGACCTGCGATCGTGGTAATGAAAGGTAATGTTGTCCATTTTGGAAGACCTGGGATGACGGTAATTAAAGGTAATGTTGTCCATTTTGGAGAATGTTGGGTGACGGTAATTAAACATAATGTTGTCCATTCTGGAGGACCTGGGATGGTGGTAATTAAAGGTTATGTTGTCCATTTTGGAAGACCTGGGATGGGTAATTAAAGGTGATGTTGTCCATTTTGGAGAACCTGGGATGGGTAATTAAAGGTAATGTTGTCCATTTTGGAGGACTTGGAATGGTGGTAATTAAAGCTAATGTTGTCCATTTTGGAGGACGTGGGATGGTGATAATTAAAAGTAATGTTGTCCATTTTGGAGGACCTGGGATGGTGGTAATTAAATGTCACAATGTTGTCCATTTTGGAGGACCTGGGATGGTGGTAATTAAAGGTAATGTCCATTTTGGAAAACCTGGGATGATGGTAATTAAAGGTAATGTTGTCCATTTTGGAGGACCTGGGATGGTGGCAATTAAAGGTAATGTTGTCCATTTTGGAGGACCTGGGATGATGGTAATTAAAGGTAATGTTGTCCATTTTGGAAGACCTGGGATTGGTAATTAAAGGTAATGTTGTCCATTTTGGAGGAATTGGGATGGGTAATTAAAGGTAATGTTGTCCATTTTGGAGAACCTGGGATGGGTAATTAAAGGTAATGTTGTCCATTTTGGAAGACCTGGGATGGCGGTAATTAAAGTTAATGTTGTCCATTTTGGAGAATGTGCAGTGATGGTAATTAAACATAATGTTGTCCATTTCAGAGGACATGGGATGGTGGTAATTAAACGTAATGTTGTTCATTTGGGAGGACCTGGGATGGTGGTAATTAAAGGTAATATTATCCATTTTGGAAGACCTGGGATGGTGGTAATTAAAGGTTATGTTGTCCATTTTGGAAGACCTGGGATGGGTAATTAAAGGTGATGTTGTCCATTTTGGATGAGCTGGGATGGGTAATTAAAGGTAATGTTGTCCATTTTGGAGGACTTGGAATGGTGGTAATTAAAGCTAATGTTGTCCATTTTGGAGGACGTGGGATGGTGGTAATTAAAAGTAATGTTGTCCATTTTGGAGGACCTGGGATGGTGGTAATTAAAGGTCACAATGTTGTCCATTTTTGAGGACCTTGGATGGTGGTAATTAAAGGTAATGTCCATTTTGGAGGACCTGGGATGATGGTAATTAAAGGTAATGTTGTCCATTTTGGAGGAACTGGGATGGGTAATTAAAGGTAATGTTGTCCATTTTGGAGAACCTGGGATGGGTAATTAAAGGTAATGTTGTCCATTTGGGAGGACCTGGGATGGTGGTAATTAAAGGTAATGTTGTCCATTTTGGAGGACCTGGGATGGTCGTAATTAAAGGTAATGTTGTTCATTTTGGAGGACCTAGGATGGTGGTAATTAAAGGTAATGTTGTCCATTTTGGAGGACCTGGGATGGTGGTAATTAAAGGTAATGTTGTCCATTTTGGAGGACCTGGGATGGTGGCAATTAAAGGTAATGTTGTCCATTTTTGAGGACCTGGGATGATGGTAATTAAAAGTAATGTTGTCCATTTTGGAAGACCTGGGATGGCGGTAATTAAAGGTAATGTTGTCCATTTTGGAAGACCTGGGATGGTGGTAATTAAAGGTAATGTTGTCCATATTGGAGGACCTGGGATTGTGGTAAATAAAGGTAATGTTGTCCATTTTGGAGAATGTGGGGTGACGGTAATTAAACATAAAGTTGTCCATATTGGAGGACCTGGGATGGTGGTAATTAAAGGTTATGTTGTCCATTTTGGAAGACCTGGGATGACGGTAATTAATGGTAATGTTGTCCATTTTGGAGAATGTGGGGAGACGGTAATTAAACATAATGTTGTCCATTTTGGAGGACCTGGGATGGTGGTAATTAAAGGTAATGTTGTCTATTTTGGAGGACCTGGGATGGTGGTAATTAAAGGTAATGTTGTCCATTTTGGAGAATGTGGGGCGACGGTAATTAAACATAATGTTGTCCATATTGGAGGACCTGCGATTGTGGTAATTAAACGTAATGTTGTTCATTTGGGAGGACCTGGGATGGTGGTAATTAAAGGTAATATTATCCATTTTGGAAGACCTGGGATGGTTGTAATTAAAGGTTATGTCCATTTTGGAAGACCTGGGATGGGTAATTAAAGGTGATATTGTCCATTTTGGAGAACCTGGGATGGGTAATTAAAGGTAATGTTGTCCATTTTGGAGGACTTGGAATGGTGGTAATTAAAGCTAATGTTGTCCATTTTGGAGGACGTGGGATGGTGATAATTAAAAGTAATGTTCTCAATTTTGGAGGACCTGGGATGGTGGTAATTAAATGTCACAATGTTGTCCATTTTGGAGGACCTGGGATGGTGGTAATTAAAGGTAATGTCCATTTTGGAGGACCTGGGATGATGGTAATTAAAGGTAATGTTGTCCATTTTGGAGGACCTGGGATGGTGGCAATTAAAGGTAATGTTGTCCATTTTGGAGGACCTGGGATGATGGTAATTAAAGGTAATGTTATCCATTTTGGAAGACCTGGGATTGGTAATTAAAGGTAATGTTGTCCATTTTTGAGGACTTGGGATGGGTAATTAAAGGTAATGTTGTCCATTTTGGAGAACCTGGGATGGGTAATTAAAGGTAATGTTGTCCATTTGGGAGGATCTGGGATGGTGGTAATTAAAGGTAATGTTGTCCATTTTGGAGGACCTTGGATGGTCGTAATTAAAGGTAATGTTGTTCTGGAGGACCTGGGATGGTGGTAATTAAAGGTAATGTTGTCCATTTTGGAGGACCTGGGATGGTGGTAATTAAAGGTAATGTTGTCAATTTTGGAGGACCTGGGATGGTGGCAATTAAAGGTAATGTTGTCCATTTTGGAGGCCCTGGGATGATGGTAATTAAAGGTAATGTTGTCCATTTTAGAAGACCTGGGATGGCGGTAATTAAAGGTAATGTTGTCCATTTTGGAGAATGATGCGGTGACGGTAATTAAACGTAATGTTGTCCATTTGAGAGGACCTGGGATGGTGGTAATTAAAGGTAATATTATCCATTTTGGAGGA
The DNA here is from genome assembly GCA_037043455.1 of Cyrtodaria siliqua. Classification (NCBI taxonomy): domain Eukaryota; kingdom Metazoa; phylum Mollusca; class Bivalvia; order Adapedonta; family Hiatellidae; genus Cyrtodaria; species Cyrtodaria siliqua. Next base: position 12,512 of record JAWPHD010013916.1, on the reverse strand, counting down.
CCTGGGATGGTGGTAATTAAAGGTTATGTTGTCCATTTTGGAATACCTAGGATGATTAATTCAAAGTAATGTTGTCCATTTTGGAGAACCTGGGATGGGTAATTAAAGGTAATGTTGTCCATTTTGGAGTACTTGGGATGGTGGTTAATAAAGGTAATGTTGTTCATTTTGGAGGACCTGGGATTGTGGTAAATAAAGGTAATGTTGTCCATTTTGGAGAATGTGGGGTGACGGTAATTAAACATAAAGTTGTCCATATTGGAGGACCTGGGATGGTGGTAATTAAAGGGTATGTTGTCCATTTTGGAAGACCTGGGATGACGGTAATTAAAGGTAATGTTGTCCATTTTAGAGAATGTTGGGTGACGGTAATTAAACATAATGTTGTCCATTCTGGAGGACCTGGGATGGTGGTAATTAAAGGTAATGTTGTCCATTTTGGAGGACCTGGGATGATGGTTATTAAAGGTAATGTTGTCCATTTTGGAGAATGTGGGGCGACGGTAATTAAACATAATGTTGTCCATATTGGAGGACCTGCGATGGTGGTAATTAAAGGTAATGTTGTCCATTTTGGAAGACCTGGGATGACGGTAATTGAAGGTAATGTTGTCCATTTTGGAGGACCTGGGATGATGGTTATTAAAGGTAATGTTGTCCATTTTGGAGGACCTGGGATGATGGTTATTAAAGGTAATGTTGTCCATTTTGGAGAATGTGGGGCGACGGTAATTAAACATAATGTTGTCCATATTGGAGGACCTGCGATGGTGGTAATTAAAGGTAATGTTGTCCATTTTGGAAGACCTGGGATGACGGTAATTAAAGGTAATGTTGTCCATTTTGGAGAATGTTGAGGGACGGTAATTAAACATAATGTTGTCCATTCTGGAGGACCTGGGATGGTGGTAATTAAAGGTAATGTTGTCCATTTTGGAAGACCTGGGATGGCGGTAATTAAAGGTAATGTTGTCCATTTTGGAGAATGTGCGGTGATGGTAATTAAACATAATGTTGTCCATTTTGGAGGACCTGGGATGGTGGTAATTAAACGTAATGTTGTCCATTTGGGAGGACCTGGGATGGTGGTAATTAAAGGTAATATTATCCATTTTGGAAGACCTGGGATGGTGGTAATTAAAGGTTATGTTGTCCATTTTGGAAGACCTGGAATGGGTAATTAAAGGTAATGTTGTCCATTTTGGAGGACTTGGAATGGTGGTTATTTAAGCTAATGTTGTCCATTTTGGAGGACCTGGGATGGTGGCAATTAAAGGTAATGTTGTCCATTTTGGAGGACCTGGGATGATGGTAATTAAAGGTAATGTTGTCCATTTTGGAGAATGATGCGGTGACGGAAATTAAACATAATGTTGTCCATTTTGGAGGACCTGGGATGGTGGTAATTAAACGTAATGTTGTTCATTTGGGAGGACCTTGGATGGTGGTAGATAAAGGTAATATTATCCTTTTTGGAGGACCTGGGATGGTGGTAATTAAAGGTTATGTTGTCCATTTTGGAATACCTGGGATGGGTAATTAAAGGTTATGTTGTCCATTTTGGAGAACCTGTGATGGGTAATTAAAGGTAATGTTGTCCATTTTGGAGAAATTGGGATGGTGGTAATTAAAGGTAATGTTGTCCATTTTGGAGGACCTGAGATGGTGGCAATTAAAGGTAATGTTGTCCATTTTGGAGGACCTGTGATGATGGTAATTAAAGGTAATGTTGTCCATTTTGGAGAATGTGGGGTGACGGTAATTAAACATAATGTTGTCCATATTGGAAGACCTGGGATGGTGGTAATTAAAGGTAATGTTTTCCATTTTGGAGGACCTGGGATGGTGGTAATTAAAGGTAATGTTGTCCATTTTGGAAGACCTGGGATGGGTAATTAAAGGTAATGTTGTCCATTTTGAAGGACCAGGGATAGTGGCAATTAAAGGTAATGTTGTCCATTTTGGAGGACCTGGGATGATGGTAATTGAAGGTAATGTTGTCCATTTTGGAAGACCTGGGATTGATAATTAAAGGTAATATTGTCCATTTTGGAGGATTTAGGATGGGTAATTAAAGGTAATGTTGTCCATTTTGGAGAACCTGGGATGGGTAATTAAAGGTAATGTTGTCCATTTGGGAGGACCTGGGATGGTGGTAATTAAAGGTAATATTGATCATTTTGGAGGACCTGGGATGGTGGTAATTAAAGGTAATGTTGATCATTTTGGAGGACCTGGGATGGTGGTAATTAAAGGTAATGTTGTCCATTTTGGAGGACCTGGGATGGTGGCAATTAAAGGTAATGTTGTCCATTTTGGAGGACCTGGGATGATGGTAATTAAAGGTAATGTTGTCCATTTTGGAGAATGATGCGGTGACGGAAATTAAACATAATGTTGTCCATTTTGGAGGACCTGGGATGGTGGTAATTAAACGTAATGTTGTCCATTTGGGAGGACCTGGGATGGTGGTAATTAAAGGTAATATTATCCATTTTGGAAGACCTGGGATGGTAATAATTAAAGGTTATGTTGTCCATTTTGGAATACCTGGGATGGGTAATTAAAGGTAATGTTGACTATTTTGGAGAACATGGGATGGGTAATTAAAGGTAATGTTGTCCATTTTGGAGTACTTGGGATGGTGGTCATTAAAGGTAATGTTGTTCATTTTGGAGGACCTGGGATGGTGGTAATTAAAGGTAATGTTGTCCATTTTGGAGGACCTGGGATGGGGGTAATTAAAGGTAATGTTGTCCATTTTGGAGGACCTGAGATGGTGGCAATTAAAGGTAATGTTGTCCATTTTGGAGGACCTGGGATGACGGTAATTAAAGGTAATGTTGTCCATTTTGGTGAATGTGGGGTCACGGTAATTAAACATAATGTTGTCCATATTGGAGGACCTGGGATGGTGGTAATTAAAGGTAATGTTGTCCATTTTGGAGGACCTGGGATGGTGGTAATTAAAGGTAATGTTGTCCATTTTGGAAGACCTGGGATGGGTAATTAAAGATAATGTTGTCCATTTTAGAGAAATTGGGATGGTGGTAATTAAAGGTAATGTTGTCCATTTTGGAGGACCTGGGATGGTGGCAATTAAAGGTAATGTTGTCCATTTTGGAGGACCTGGGATGATGGTAATTAAAGTTAATGTTGTCCATTTTGGAGGACCTGGGATGGTGGCAATTAAAGGTAATGTTGTCCATTTTGGAGGACCTGGGATGATGATAATTAAAGGTAATGTTGTCCATATCGGAGGACTTGGGATGGTGGTAATTAAAGGTAATGTTGTCCATTTTGGAGGACCTGGGATGGTGGTAATTAAAGGTAATGTTGTCCATTTTGGAGGACTTGCGATGGTGGTAATTAAAGGTACTATTGTCCGTTTTGGAGGACCTGGGATGGTGGTAATTAAAGGTAATGTTGTCCATTTGGGAGGACCTGGGATGGGTAATTAAAGGTAATGTTGTCCATTTGGGAGGACCTGGGATGGTGGTAATTAAAGGTAATATTGATCATTTTGGAGGACCTGGGATGGTGGTAATTAAAGGTAATGTTGATCATTTTGGAGGACCTGGGATGGTGGTAATTAAAGGTAATGTTGTCCATTTTGGAGGACCTGGGATGGTGGCAATTAAAGGTAATGTTGTCCATTTTGGAGGACCTGGGATGATGGTAATTAAAGGTAATGTTGTCCATTTTGGAGAATGATGCGGTGACGGAAATTAAACATAATGTTGTCCATTTTGGAGGACCTGGGATGGTGGTAATTAAACGTAATGTTGTCCATTTGGGAGGACCTGGGATGGTGGTAATTAAAGGTAATATTATCCATTTTGGAAGACCTGGGATGGTAATAATTAAAGGTTATGTTGTCCATTTTGGAATACCTGGGATGGGTAATTAAAGGTAATGTTGACTATTTTGGAGAACATGGGATGGGTAATTAAAGGTAATGTTGTCCATTTTGGAGTACTTGGGATGGTGGTCATTAAAGGTAATGTTGTTCATTTTGGAGGACCTGGGATGGTGGTAATTAAAGGTAATGTTGTCCATTTTGGAGGACCTGGGATGGGGGTAATTAAAGGTAATGTTGTCCATTTTGGAGGACCTGAGATGGTGGCAATTAAAGGTAATGTTGTCCATTTTGGAGGACCTGGGATGATGGTAATTTAAAGGTAATGTTGTCCATTTTGGTGAATGTGGGGTCACGGTAATTAAACATAATGTTGTCCATATTGGAGGACCTGGGATGGTGGTAATTAAAGGTAATGTTGTCCATTTTGGAGGACCTGGGATGGTGGTAATTAAAGGTAATGTTGTCCATTTTGGAAGACCTGGGATGGGTAATTAAAGATAATGTTGTCCATTTTAGAGAAATTGGGATGGTGGTAATTAAAGGTAATGTTGTCCATTTTGGAGGACCTGGGATGGTGGCAATTAAAGGTAATGTTGTCCATTTTGGAGGACCTGGGATGATGGTAATTAAAGTTAATGTTGTCCATTTTGGAGGACCTGGGATGGTGGCAATTAAAGGTAATGTTGTCCATTTTGGAGGACCTGGGATGATGATAATTAAAGGTAATGTTGTCCATATCGGAGGACTTGGGATGGTGGTAATTAAAGGTAATGTTGTCCATTTTGGAGGACCTGGGATGGTGGTAATTAAAGGTAATGTTGTCCATTTTGGAGGACTTGCGATGGTGGTAATTAAAGGTACTATTGTCCGTTTTGGAGGACCTGGGATGGTGGTAATTAAAGGTAATGTTGTCCATTTGGGAGGACCTGGGATGGTGGTAATTAAAGGTAATGTTGTCCATTTTGGAGGACCTGGGATGGTGGTAATTAAAGGTAATGTTGATCATTTTGGAGGACCTGGGATGGTGGTAATTAAAGGTAATGTTGATCATTTTGGAGGACCTGGGATGGTGGTAATTAAAGGTAATGTTGTCCATTTTGGAGGACCTGGGATGGTGGCAATTAAAGGTAATGTTGATCATTTTGGAGGACCTGGGATGATGGTAATTAAAGGTAATGTTGTCCATTTTGGAGAATGATGCGGTGACGGAAATTAAACATAATGTTGTCCATTTTGGAGGACCTGGGATGGTGGTAATTAAACGTAATGTTGTCCATTTGGGAGGACCTGGGATGGTGGTAATTAAAGGTAATATTATCCATTTTGGAAGACCTGGGATGGTGGTAATTAAAGGTTATGTTGTCCATTTTGGAATACCTGGGATGGGTAATTAAAGGTAATGTTGTCCATTTTGGGGGATCTGGAATGGTGGTAATTAAAGGTAATGTTGTTCATTTTGGAGGACCTGGGATGGTGGTAATTAAAGGTAATGTTGTCCATTTTGAAGGACCTGGGATGGTGGTAATTAAAGGTAATGTTGTCCATTTTGGAGGACCTGGGATGGTGGCAATTAAAGGTAATGTTGTCCATTTTGGAAGACCTGGGATGACGGTAATTAAAGGCAATGTTGTCCATTTTGGAGAATGATGCGGTGACGGTAATTAAACATAATGTTGTCCATTTTGGAGGACCTGGGATGGTGGTAATTAAATGTAATGTTGTCCATTTGGGAGGACCTGGGATGGTGGTAATTAAAGGTAATATTATCCATTTTGGAGGACCTGGGATGGTGGTAATTAAAGGTTATGTTGTCCATTTTGGAATACCTGGGATGGGTAATTAAAGGTAATGTTGTCCATTTTGGAGAATCTGGGATGGGTAATTAAAGGTAATGTTGTCCATTTTGGAGTACTTGGGATGGTGGTAATTAAAGGTAATGTTGTCCATTTTGGAGGACCTGGGATGGTGGCAATTAAAGGTAATGTTGTCCATTTTGGAGGACCTGGGATGGTGGTAATTAAAGGTAATGTTGTCCATTTTGGAAGACCTGGGATGGGTAATTAAAGATAATGTTGTCCATTTTGGAGAAATTGGGATGGTGGTAATTAAAGGTAATGTTGTCCATTTTGGAGGACCTGGGATGGTGGTAATTAAAGGTAATGTTGTCCATTTTGGAAGACCTGGGATGGGTAATTAAAGATAATGTTGTCCATTTTGGAGAAATTGGGATGGTGGTAATTAAAGGTAATGTTGTCCATTTTGGATGACCTGGGATGGTGGCAATTAAAGGTAATGTTGTCCATTTTGGAGGACCTGGGATGATGGTAATTAAAGGTAATGTTGTCCATTTTGGAGAAACTGGGATGGTGGCAATTAAAGGTAATGTTGTCCATTTTGGAGGACCTGGGATGATGATAATTAAAGGTAATGTTGTCCATATCGGAGGACCTGGGATGGTGGTAATTAAAGGCAATGTTGTCCATTTTGGAGGACCTGGGATGGTGGTAACTAAAGGTAATGTTGTCCATTTTGGAGGACCTGGGATGGCGGTAATTAAAGGTAATGTTGTCCATTTAGGAGGACCTGGGACGGTGGTAATTAAAGGTAATATTGTCCATTTTGGAAGACCTGGGATGGCTGTAATTAAAGGTAATGTTGACCATTTTGGAGAATGTAGGGTGACGGTAATTAAACATAATGTTGTCCAGTTTGGAAGACCTAGGATGGTGGTAATTAAACGTAATGTTGTCCATTTGGGAGGGTCTTGGATGGTGGTAATTAAAGGAAATATTATCCATTTTGGAGGACCTGGGATGGTGGTAATTAAATGTTATGTTGTCCATTTTGGAAGACCTGGGATGGGTAATTAAATGTAATGTTGTCCATTTTGGAGAACCTGGGATGGGTAATTAAAGGTAATGTTGTCCATTTTGGAGGACTTGGGATGGTGGTAATTAAAGCTAATGTTGTCCATTTTGGAGGACCTGGGATGGTGATAATTCAAGGTAATGTTGTCCATTTTGGAGGACTTGAAATGGTGATTATTAAAGCTAATGTTGTCCATTTTGGAGGACCTGGGATGGTGGTAATTAAAGGTAATGTTGTCCATTTTGGAGGACCTGGGATGGTGGTAATTAAAGGTCACAATGTTGTCCATTTTGGAGGACCTGGGATGGTGGTAATTAAAGGTCACAATGTTGTCCATTTTGGAGGACCTGGGATGATGGTAATTAAAGGTAATGTTGTCAATTTTGGAGGACCTGGGATGGTGGCAATTAAAGGTAATGTTGTCCATTTTGGAGGACCTGGGATGATGGTAATTAAAGGTAATGTTGTCCATTCTGGAAGACCTGGGATTGGTAATTAAAGGTAATGTTGTCCATTTTGGAAGACCTGGGATGGGTAATTAAAGGTAATGTTGTCCATTTTGGAGGACCTGGGATGGGTAATTAAAGGTAATGTTGTCCATTTGGGAGGACCTTGGATGGTGGTAATTAAAGGTAATGTTGTCCATTGTGGAGGACCTGGGATGGTGGCAATTAAAGGTAATGTTGTCCATTTTGGAGGACCTGGGATGATGGTAATTAAAGGTAATGTTGTCCATTTTGGAAGACCTGGGATGGCGGTAATTAAAGGTAATGTTGTCCATTTTGGAGAATGATGCGGTGACGGTAATTAAACATAATGTTGTCCATTTTGGAGGACCTGGGATGGTGGTAATTAAACGTAATGTTGTCCATTTGGGAGGACCTGGGATGGTGGTAATTAAAGGTAATATTATCCATTTTGGAGGACCTGGGATGGTGGTAATTAAAGGTTATGTTGTCCATTTTGGAATACCTGGGATGGGTAATTAAAGGTAATGTTGTCCATTTTGGAGAACCTGGGATGGGTAATTAAAGGTAATGTTGTCCATTTTGGAGTACTTGGGATGGTGGTAATTAAAGGTAATGTGGTTCATTTTGGAGGACCTGGGATGGTGGTAATTAAAGGTAATGTCCATTTTGGAGGACCTGGGATGGTGGTTATTAAAGGTATTGTTGTCCATTTTGGAGGACCTGAGATGGTGGCAATTAAAGGTAATGTTGTCCATTTTGGAGGACCTGGGATGATGGTAATTAAAGGTAATGTTGTCAATTTTGGAGAATGTGGGGTGACGGTAATTAAACATAATGTTGTCCATATTGGAGGACCTGGGATGGTGGTAATTAAAGGTAATGTTGTCCATTTTGGAGGACCTGGGATGGTGGTAGTTAAAGGTAATGTTGTCCGTTTTGGAAGACCTGGGATGGGTAATTAAAGGTAATGTTGTCCATTTTGGAGAAATTGGGATGGCGGTAATTAAAGGTAATGTTGTCCATTTTGGAGGACCTTGGATGATGGTAATTAAAGGTAATGTTGTCCATTTTGGAGGACCTGGGATGGTGGCAATTAAAGGTAATGTTGTCCATTTTGGAGGACCTGCGATGATGATAATTAAAGGTAATGTTGTCCATTTTGGAGGACCTGGGATGGTGGTAATTAAAGGCAATGTTGTCCATTTTGGAGGACCTGGGATGGTGGTAACTAAAGGTAATAATGTCCATTTTGGGGGACCTGGGATGGCGGTAATTAAAGGTAATGTTGTCCATTGAGGAGGACCTGGGATGGTGGTAATTAAAGGTAATATTGTCCATTTTGGAAGACCTGGGATGGCGGTAATTAAAGGTAATGTTGACCATTTTGGAGAATGTGGGGTGACGGTAATTAAACATAATGTTGTCCAGTTTGGAGGACCTCAGATAGTGGTAATTAAACGTAATGTTGTCCATTTGGGAGGGTCTGGGATGGTGGTAATTGAAGGTAATATTATCCATTTTGGAGAACCTGGGATGGTGGTAATTAAATGTTATGTTGTCCATTTTGGAAGATCTGGGATGGGTAATTAAATGTAATGTTGTCCATTTTGGAGGACTTGGGATGGTGGTAATTAAAGCTAATGTTGTCCTTTTTGGAGGACCTGGGAGATAATTCAAGGTAATGTTGTCCATTTTGGAGGACATGGGATGGTGGTAATTAAAGGTTACAATGATGTCCATTTTGGTGGACCTGGGATGGTGGTAATTAAAGGTAATGTTGTCCATTTTAGAGGACCTGTGATGGTGGTAATTAAAGGTAATGTTGTCCATTTTGGAGAATGTGGGGTGCGGTAATTAAACATAATGTTGCCCATATTGGAGGACCTGGGATGGTGGTAATTAAAGGTAATGTTGTCCATTTTGGAGGACCTGGGATGGTGGTAATTAAAGGTAATGTTGTCCATTGTGGAGGATCTGGGATGGTGGTAATTAAAGGTAATGTTGTCAATTTTGGAGAATGTGGGGTGACGGTAATTAAACATAATGTTGTCCATTTTGGAGGACCTGGGATGGCGGTAATTAAAGGTAATGTTGTCCATTTTGGAGGACCTGGGATGGTGGTAATTAAAGGTAATGTTGTCCATTTTGGAAGACCTGGGATGACGGTAATTAAAGATAATGTTGTCCATTTTGGAGAATGTGGGGGTGACGGTAATTAAACATAATGTTGCCCATTTTGGAGGACCTGGGATGGTGGTAATTAAAGGTAATGTTGTCCATTTTGGAGGACCTTGGATGGTGATAATTAAAGGTAATGTTTTCCATTTTGGAGGACCTGGGATGGTGGCAATTAAAGGTAATATTATCCATTTTGGAGGACCTAGGATGTTGGTAATTAAAGGTTATGTTGTCCATTTTGGAATACCTGGGATGGGTAATTAAAGGTAATGTTGTCCATTTTGGAGGACCTGGGATGGTGGTAATTAAAGGTAATGTTGTCTATTTTGGAGAATGTGGGGTGACGGTAATTAAACATAATGTTGTCCATATTGGAGGACCTGGGATGGTGGTAATTAAAGGTAATGTTGTCCATTTTGGAGGACCTGGGATGGTGGTAATTAAAGGTAATGTTGTCCATTTTGAAAGACCTGGGATGGGTAATTAAAGATAATGTTGTCCATTTTAGAGAAATTGGGATGGTGGTAATTAAAGGTAATGTTGTCCATTTTGGAGGACCTGGGATGGTGGCAATTAAAGGTAATGTTGTCCATTTTGGAGGACCTGGGATGATGGTAATTAAAGTTAATGTTGTCCATTTTGGAGGACCTGGGATGGTGGCAATTAAAGGTAATGTTGTCCATTTTGGAGGACCTGGGATGATGATAATTAAAGGTAATGTTGTCCATATCGGAGGACTTGGGATGGTGGTAATTAAAGGTAATGTTGTCCATTTTGGAGGACCTGGGATGGTGGTAATTAAAGGTAATGTTGTCCATTTTGGAGGACTTGCGATGGTGGTAATTAAAGGTACTATTGTCCGTTTTGGAGGACCTGGGATGGTGGTAATTAAAGGTAATGTTGTCCATTTGGGAGGACCTGGGATGGTGGTAATTAAAGGTAATGTTGTCCATTTTGGAGGACCTGGGATGGTGGTAATTAAAGGTAATGTTGATCATTTTGGAGGACCTGGGATGGTGGTAATTAAAGGTAATGTTGATCATTTTGGAGGACCTGGGATGGTGGTAATTAAAGGTAATGTTGTCCATTTTGGAGGACCTGGGATGGTGGCAATTAAAGGTAATGTTGATCATTTTGGAGGACCTGGGATGATGGTAATTAAAGGTAATGTTGTCCATTTTGGAGAATGATGCGGTGACGGAAATTAAACATAATGTTGTCCATTTTGGAGGACCTGGGATGGTGGTAATTAAACGTAATGTTGTCCATTTGGGAGGACCTGGGATGGTGGTAATTAAAGGTAATATTATCCATTTTGGAAGACCTGGGATGGTGGTAATTAAAGGTTATGTTGTCCATTTTGGAATACCTGGGATGGGTAATTAAAGGTAATGTTGACTATTTTGGAGAACATGGGATGGGTAATTAAAGGTAATGTTGTCCATTTTGGAGTACTTGGGATGGTGGTCATTAAAGGTAATGTTGTTCATTTTGGAGGACCTGGGATGGTGGTAATTAAAGGTAATGTTGTCCATTTTGGAGGACCTGGATGGGGGTAATTAAAGGTAATGTTGTCCATTTTGGAGGACCTGAGATGGTGGCAATTAAAGGTAATGTTGTCCATTTTGGAGGACCTGGGATGATGGTAATTAAAGGTAATGTTGTCTATTTTGGAGAATGTGGAGTCACGGTAATTAAACATAATGTTGTCCATATTGGAGGACCTGGGATGGTGGTAATTAAAGGTAATGTTGTCCATTTTGGAGGACCTGGGATGGTGGTAATTAAAGGTAATGTTGTCCATTTTGGAAGACCTGGGATGGGTAATTAAAGATAATATTGTCCATTTTAGAGAAATTGGGATGGTGGTAATTAAAGGTAATGTTGTCCATTTTGGAGGACCTGGGATGATGGTAATTAAAGTTAATGTTGTCCATTTCGGAGGACCTGGGATGGTGGCAATTAAAGGTAATGTTGTCCATTTTGGAGGACCTGGGATGATGATAATTAAAGGTAATGTTGTCCATATCGGAGGACTTGGGATGGTGGTAATTAAAGGCAATGTTGTCCATTTTGGAGGACCTGGGATGGTGGTAACTAAAGGTAATGTTGTCCATTTTGGAGGACCTGGGATGGCGGTAATTAAAGGTAATGTTGTCCATTTAGGAGGACCTGGGATGGTGGTAATTAAAGGTAATATTGTCCATTTTGGAAGACCTGGGATGGCTTTAATTAAAGGTAATGTTGACCATTTTGGAGAATGTGGGGTGACGGTAATTAAACAATGTTGTCCAGTTTGGAAGACCTAGGATGGTGGTAATTAAACGTAATGTTGTCCATTTGGGAGGGTCCGGGATGGTGGTAATTAAAGGTAATATTATCCATTTTGGAGGACCTGGGATGGTGGTAATTAAAGGTAATGTTGTCCATTTTGGAGAACCTGGGATGGGTAATTAAAGGTAATGTTGTCCATTTTGGGGGATCTGGAATGGTGGTAATTAAAGGTAATGTTGTTCATTTTGGAGGACCTGGGATGGTGGTAATTAAAGGTAATGTTGTCCATTTTGGAGGACCTGGGATGGTGGTAATTAAAGGTAATGTTGTCCATTTTGGAGGACCTGGGATGGTGGCAATTAAAGGTAATGTTGTCCATTTTGGAAGACCTGGGATGATGGTAATTAAAGGCAAAGTTGTCCATTTTGGAGAATGATGCGGTGACGGTAATTAAACATAATGTTGTCCATTTTGGAGGACCTGGGATGGTGGTAATTAAATGTAATGTTGTCCATTTGGGAGGACCTGGGATGGTGGTAATTAAAGGTAATATTATCCATTTTGGAGGACCTGGGATGGTGGTAATTAAAGGTTATGTTGTCCATTTTGGAATACCTGGGATGGGTAATTAAAGGTAATGTTGTCCATTTTGGAGAACCTGGGATGGGTAATTAAAGGTAATGTTGTCCATTTTGGAGTACTTGGGATGGTGGTAATTAAAGGTAATGTTGTCCATTTTGGAGGACCTGGGATGGTGGCAATTAAAGGTAATGTTGTCCATTTTGGAGGACCTGGGATGGTGGTAATTAAAGGTAATGTTGTCCATTTTGGAAGACCTGGGATGGGTAATTAAAGATAAT
>JAWPHD010013915.1:0-64837 GCA_037043455.1 Cyrtodaria siliqua | reverse complement strand
CTCTTGTTTTTACATATTTCTGTGTTGTTTTGGTCAATTCTTACACATAGCTTCTTACACATATATGTTGCTCCCTCTCCCCCCACATCCCAAGGCCCCCGCCCCTCAACCCCCCCAACCCCACCCACACCCACTGTATTTTTTTTAATTTTTTTTTCATATGTCTGTGTTGTTTTGGTCAATTCTTACACATAGCTATATTGCCCCACCTCCCATCCCCCAACCCACCCCCACGCTCGAAATGGAATATTTTTATTTAATGTTTATTGTTTTTTACATATATTTGTGTTGTTTTAGTCAATTCTTACACATAGCTTCTTACACATATATGTTGCCCCCTCCACCCTATTCCCTGCCTCTCCACCCCCACCCCCACTACCCCCACCCTGCACTCGAATGTTTTTGCCCCCTGCACCCATTCTCTGCCTCTCCACACACCCACCCACACACCCCCACTCCCCCCACTCGAAATATTTTTATTTTTATTTTGTTTTACCATATTTTTGTGTTGTTTTGGTCAATTCTTACATAGCTTCTTACATCTATATGTTGCCCCCCCCCCCCCCCCCCCCTCTCCCCCATCCCCACTCAAAACTCTATTTTTTTTTTATATTTTTGTGTTGTTTTGATGAATTCTTACATAGCTTCTTACACATATATGTTACCCCCTGCACCCATTCCCTGCCTCTCCACACCCCCACACACCCCCCACTCCCCCCACTCGAAATATTTTTATTTTTATTTTGTTTTACCATATTTTTGTGTTGTTTTGGTCAATTCTTACATAGCTTCTTACACATATATGTTGCCCTCCCCACCCCCAGCCTCTTCCCCATCCCCACTCAAAACTCGATTTTTAACTATTTTTAGCTCGACTGATCAGAGATCAGCAGAGCTTATGCGGTGGTGCGGCGTCCGTCATCCGTCCGTCCGTCCGTCCGTCCGTCTGTCTGTCCATAAACTTTTTTTTGTAGCGACTACTCCTCTGAAACCACTGAATGGATTTTCATGAAACTTTACAGAAATGTTACCCATGAAGTCTAGTTGATCCTAGCAAAAATTCATGTTCATGTGAAATCCAAGATGGCCACCAAATCTAAAATAGGTTTTCAAAATACAAGTTTGTAGCGACTACTTCTTGAAAACTATAAGTGATATTGATATGGGACTTTTTCTAAAATGATCAGCATGACATGATGTTGGTCCTTGTCGAAAATCGTTTTGATTCGACGTTAAACATGGCTGCCAGTGGCCATCTTTGTTTACATAGAGTTATATAATGAAAACTTGTAGCGACTACTCCTTTGGAATTACTTGACGGATTTTCATGAAACTTCACAGGAATGTTGCTCTTGATGTCTAATTGATCCTAGCAAAATTTCATGTAGGCCGGAAATTCTAGATGGCCGCCACGGCTAAAAATAGATTTTCAAAATACAAGTTTGTAGCGACTACTTCTTGAAAACTATAAGTGATATTGGTATGGAACTTTTTCTAAAATGATCAGCATGAAATGATGGTTATCCGAGTCGAACATTATTTTGATTCGACGTTAAACATGGCTGCCAGTGGCCATCTTTGTTTACATAGAGTTATATAATGAAAAATTGTAGCGACTACTCCTCTGAAACTACCTGACGGCTCCCTAGAGGGTAATCGGGTAAAAAAAACACACAAATATACTGTCTTGTCCAAATGTGAATGCATTTATAAATCAGGTTTTGTTACTCTAGTTAAAAGGGGCCACTCTACATGGGTACTTGGGTGACTTGCAGTAATTTCTGTTCAACTGCCATTTTGCTCAATGCAGGGCAAAGGATTTGGTCTTTGTATACACCGCTTATCTAGAGCTCTGCAGGCTATACTGTTGAAATTTCAAGGTCACCGTAGACAATGAAAAAATTCAAGTCCTCCAGATCTGCCGCCACATTGTGAAACTTCACAGGTGGACGGCGCATGAAGTGAGGATGACCCCTTTACTTTTTCTGGTCACTAGGTTAAAGGTTAGGCTCATCATGATTTTTTCTTCACTCCGTAAGTACTTAGCGTCTTCCGACACACTCATGAAACTTTAAAGGTGTACTGCCCATTTAAAGTGAGAATTACCTTTTTACATTTTTAGGTCAATAGTCAAAGTAGTAAATTAATGGTGAGTGATTATGAACTGTTCTGGAATATCGTTTTCTTCATTTCAATAAAATAAAATGTTTATGTCCTATTAACACATATACTGAACAAAAAAAAAAACTTCTGCATTTTAAGCTGTGATTTGCCTATGGTTGACTTTGTTACACTTTGTACACCAATCTAGGTTCAATTTCATCATTTTATACTTATCACTCGATCATTCTGATCAATATTAATAATCAACAAAAACCAGAGTTAGTGTGTTGGTGCTCAGATTGCGAAATCACTATATTTGTATTATAAAGGGAGGTCATCTGAAAATATTCATTCTTGAAAGTTGTATGGCGCAAAAGTGAGTGAACAGGTCAGATTACTTTCTCTGCTTTTTTTTGTGCTGAGGTTATCTTCTGTTTATTTAAATAGAACTAAACTGTGTTAAATCAAAGTTTATAAACCACAAGACCCGGAAATGCTGTTTAAACCAAAACAAGGGGAATAACTTTGCGTGCAAGTTTGATTCAAGGAAAATTGTTTTCATGACAGTGCTGGCCTTTTAACAAAGGTATTAACATATAAGACAAAACAAAATATGTTTTCATTGTGTCTACATGTATGGGTAAATTTGCGGAAGTTTCTTTTTTTGTTGAGTATATTAGGTAATATAGGGACAGCGTCCTTAGAGGGAGATGAGATGAAACATGACGTTTCCCATCACACATGCCTCTGCCAGCTGGGAGAAAACCCATGAGCGGTGTGTAGCTCCAAAGCCAAGTTCTTAACCACTAAGCTACCACGGTCACTTTCTTCATTTAACATTTGTACAGAATAGGAGAATTAAAACAACCAGTCCATTTCATTAAATTGCTTTAGTAAATGTTTTGTTTTGTTTTCGTAGTTTAGTGACTATGTTTAATTTTTAGTTCGACTTTTTCGATGTCTATTATTTTAACATTTTAATTATGGTCCCTTTTTAACTTAAAATATTTGGTCAGTTTGTATATAAGATTGTATCTTGGAAACTACTTTACATAATCGATTGAAATTTCACACATGTATTCGACATCATATTAGACAACATCATGCAACAAGGTTTTATAACGCATGCTTTTATTTTAAAAAATCATGGCCCCTTTAATACTTAGAATATTTGGTTTAAGTTAGTATGTAAGCTTATATCTCCGAAAATACTTCACATAATGGATTAAATCTTCTTGCATACCGGACAAGGATATCTGTCATTTTACAGGGGCTAGATATTTCCATCTCACCCTTGGGTCGAGATAAAATTCACGCGTGGCAACATCCGGTATGCAGGAAAACGTAGAACGTTAGTAAATGGCGGCGTCATTGCACAAAAATATGCAAGAAAAAGAACCTATCATGGGTATTAGGTTCAGATAGGGAATTCCAACCCTCAGTATAAGTGTTTTAGTCGGAACCTCGACAGAGCCTCGGTAGCCTCGGTTCCAATAAAAACAGGTTTACCTCAGGTTGGAATTCCCTATCTTCAGCGGATACCCACGAAATATTCTTATATTCTCACATCATTAGGCAACATCATACAGCCAGGTTCTATAACTCATGCTTTAATTTAACAAAAATATGGCACCTTTTATACTTTTTTTGCAAGATTTGGTTAACAGGTGCAATAATTCTGTTCTGCTATTAAGCAAAATTATGCCCTTCAACATTGTTTCCCAATAATTAAACAAGGTTGAAAGTGGAGCGTCTGCACCTCCGGTCGGGTGGTGCTTCTTGTGGTGTTTCTTGTTAGTGTTTAGTTCAGCGTAAACTAATGTTGATAAACTGACAAAACTGACAAAACTGGAACATCAGCCGTTGTTTTATGCCATGTCATATACTGTTGCTACCTTGCCTTTGTCATATATATATATATATTTGCATAGATTTTCATGGCATTGAATATTCCTGAAATTTGAGTTTTAGTGTTTAATCTCATTTACAATTTTAATAAATGTGCAGATGTTGATCCTTGCTGATTATACAGAACATTCTCTGTAAATAATGTTTTAATTTATTAATACTTGTATTTGCACAACTTTTCTTTTGAAAGACAGAAATAATATTGATATTTGCTAAATGGTATTTTTAACAAAAAATGTCTGCAACTGTCGTTATCCCTGCACTTTTCCCCAGAAAGCAGGGGATACATCTGTCCGTCCATTCATGCATCCATCCATCCATCTGTTATTTGACACTCCTCCTACACCGTGACAGGTACAAACTTGAAACTGTGGTATATGATTGGAAAATATGTGCAAATGTGCAATGGAATTAAAATTTACGTACGTCCCCTGGGGTCGGGGCTAGGGGCATGGGGGCGGGGGTGGGGGGGTGTTTAAATAAAAATCACAATGCTAAACTGTAGGAGTGTGAAATGTTGTATGTATTGTCGGTACCTTAAGGATCAATACACATATTACAGGTTTTTGTTTGGGGAGAGGTGAAAATCTTCTACTTAAGTGTCTATATTTTGACATAAAATATACAATTACTCTTACAAGCTTAATATAAAAGAATGGAATTTTGTATGTATTATCACTGCCTGGAAATTTCCAAATAGGGTCATGTCGCATATCAGATTAAATGCCATTGCAAATGGAGTGCACTGATGCACAAAGCATCACCTTGGATAGTGGGGTCAAAATGTAGAACTCCAAGTCTATATCTGATGTTTGTTTTATTCTGCTTTTTGTTTTCAATACAGATTTTAAACATCGGCTCATGTTGTAAAGACTGGCTCAAAGGTGAATACATGCAAGTGTGAATACATGCTATTATTTAAAAGTGTGGGGATATGCAATGGCGTGCCTTTAACTTGCTCCAGTTTCACTATGTTTATGGAGAAAAAAATATCTTCAACACTTCATCAATAGTATCGAGCAAGTTAAAAAAAATACATATTAAAAATGTATATTTTACATCATTGCCATGATCCTGGTATTACTTTTTAGTGTTACAGAAGAAGACCTCTAACGCGGCAGCATGTTTTGAGCAATGGTATAGAGTTGGTTGTCTTGTGTGAAGATGCCGTCCAAATGTTGCTGCCAGACAGCAGATAAAAAGGTAATACAAGATTTAATGCCCTGTCTTAATAGTGTATTTTTGTTGTTCAAATCCAACTTAGCCCCCTTGTAGTATTTTTTTTATTCAAGTTGAATTTGGTCTCATTGTTCCTGTTGTTGCTGTTGAAATTAATTTGTTACATATCTTGTAGTTATTGTTTTATGTCTCTCTCACATTTTTTTGGTGCTGTCTGTCTGTATGTTGTTGTCGTCTGTCGTCTGTCTGGAATCTGTATGCCACAAACTTTGTCCGAACTAGTTCTCCTGAACATAGTTCTCATTTCAATGAAACTTTGCAGGATGATCGGTATCAAACCTAGTTGTGCATATCGTTGCCGTCTTCCGGTTGGGTGATTTTTGGCGGAGTTATGGCCCTTTAAAGGTTTTAATACACAAACTTTGTGCAGACTGGTTCACCTTAACCTGCAACATCATTGTTCTTCAGTTTAACTTGGGTCATGTTGTTGTAGTTCCAGTCATATTGACTTGACTGTTGTTTTGTTGTCATTGTTGATTCAGTATTTGGCTTGGGTGTTGTTGTTGTTTGATTTTTAGCACGACTATTCGAAGAATAAGAGAGGTTATTTAATCACCCCGGCGTCTGCGTCCCACATCAAGGTTTGCGTGTAAGCTGTGTTTACAAGGCTACATCTCTTACATTTCTTATCCTAGCACAACCAGAATTGGCCATGGGCTTCCTTACAGCATTATCTTAAGGACTGCATAAGCAGTTTTGGTTCCTGTGACCAATGGGCTCCCATAATTCTGATAGCCCTTACAATGTGTCTGTCTCACACCAAATTTTGCGTGTAACCTGTGTTTACAGGTCTATATCTCTTACATTTCTTGTCCTAGCTTAACTAAATTTGGGAATTGGTTTCCTTATAGTATGTTGTAAAGGGTTGGATAAGTGATTTTGTCTTCTGCAAATTCTGGGCTCCCATGGAACCCAAATTGTGATGGCCCATAAAATGTACAATAAAGGCAGATCTAGGTTTGCATGTAAGCATGTATGTATCTATAATTTTTTTGGTTTGGGATTTGTTATGGCATTATGCATCTTATTACTTCACCCATATTGGGCCATGGGCTCCCCCTCCCCCACCCCCCCCCCACCCCAACTCCCCTCCACATTTTTTTTCTCACTTATTTCTGTGTTGTTTTAGTCAATTCTTACACATATATGTTGCCCCCTCCACCACCCCAATTGATATCTTGCCCGGCTGTTGTTGTTAAGTTGAATTTTGTCCTTATGGCCCTTGATTTGTTGAAACATGCTATATTAAATTTTCGTTTAAATTTTCGTTTGTTAAATCTGTAGTTACTTAATTTTTTATCTGATCTTTACCATATTTGTTTAGAATATTAATATACCCCCACCCCCACCCCCCCACACGCCCATCCCATACCCTTTTTTATGAAATTTCATTCATAGAAGAAAGTGGGACAAATTAAAAAATGCCCATGCCAGACTTTGTTTTTGCAATGTTTTAAAAAAACTACTGATGGGAATTTTATGTCGACAACCCTTGATAAAGAGCCGTTTTAGCCAGTAGAGCATCCACAGGTCCTCTTGGGCCTCTTGTTTTTAATAGAATGAAATTTTGTTTTTAAACAAATGCACTTAAATGTCATCTCAGCAAACGGCAAACTCAATTTTTTTTAGTTACTAAAATGTTTATAAACTTTCATTTAAGCATCATTGACCTTTTTATTTTTAAGTCCAGCCTCCGTTAGGCGAGACATGTGAATCCACGGATTTCTTGTGTTGTAGATCAATTGATATCTTGAACGCCTGTTGTTAAGTTGAATTTGGTCCTGTTGTCATTGTGTTTTGTTGTTCTTGTTCAATTGATATCTAGACCGGCTGTTGTTATTTGTTGAATTTGGTCCTGTTGTTATTTTAGTTTTATTGTTGTTGTGCAATTGATATCTTACCTTGCTGTTATTTAAGTTGAATTTGGTCCTGTTGTCATTGTGTTTTGAACCATTGATACCTTAACTGGCTGTTGTTGTTAAGTTTAATTTTGTCCTGTTGTCTGTGTGTTTTGTTGCTGTTGTTCAATTGATATATTGCCTGGCTGTTGTTAAGTTGAATTTGGTCCTATTGACAATGTGTTTTGTTGCTGTTGTTCAATTGATATATTGCCTGGCTGTTGTTGTTAAGTTGAATTTGTCCTGGTGTCATTTGTCCTGGTGTCACTGTGTTTTGTTGTTGTTGTTTAGTTGATGATTTGCTCGGCTGTTGTTGTTTAAGTTGTATTTGGTCCTGTTGTCATTGTGTTTTGTTATTGTTGATCCTTTGATATCTTGCCCGGCTTTTGTCTTTTCAGTTGAATTTGGTTCTGTTGTCATTGTATTTTGTTGTTTTTGTTCATTTGATTACTTGCCCAACTGTTGTTTTTAAGTAAAATTTGGTCCTGTTGCCAGTGTGTTTTGTTGTTGTTGTTCGTTTGATAGCTTGCCATGCTGTTGTTGTTAAGTTGAATTTGCTGCTGTTGTCACACTGTTGTGTTGTTGATCAATTGATATCTTGCAAGGCTGTTTTTAGCTCTACTGGAGAGCTTATGGGATAGTGTGTTGTCTGTCTTCCATCGTCCATCGTCCATCGTCCGTCGTCCGTCCGTTAACTTTTCTTCAAACGACTTCTCCTCAGAAACCACTTGGCTAATTTTGACCAAACTTCACATGTATGATCCTTAGATGAATGCTTTTTAGATTTGTTAAAATTAGGTCAGATCTACTTCCATGATGGATGCCATTACCATATATGGTCGAAACCTTGCCTGGCTGTTGTTGTTTCAGTTGTATTTGCCAAGGGCCAGCAGAGCTTATGGGATGGTGTGTTGTCCATCTTCCGTCGTCCGTTGTCCATCATCTGTCGTCCGTCCGTTAACTTTTCTTCAAACGACTTCTCCTCAGAAACCACTTGGCTAATTTTGACAAAACTTCACATGGATCATCCTTAGATGAATGCTTTTTAGATTTGTTAAAATTAGGTCAGATCTACCTCCAAGATGGATGCCATTACCATATATGGTCGAAACCTTAAAAACAATTCTTCTCCAGAACCGCTGGACAGATGTCAACAGTTTTTCTTTTAAAATGATTGTCAACGCCTAGACTATCATGTTTGTTCAAATAAAGTCCCCGGGGTAAAAAATGTCTGTGCCCCTGGGGTCCAAAAATTGTATATTGAGGTTTTGCATGTTTTTCATATAGACATATTTTATTCAAATGGTGACCCTGGGGTCTAATTTGTCCCCGCGCTGGGGGTCACAGTTTTACATAGACTTATATAGGATTTTTTTTTTAAAAAATCTTCTCGGTAACTGCAACAGCCAGAGGTTTGATATTTTGCATTTACTTTAAGCTTATGGTCCTTTACCAAGTTTGTTCAAATGGTGAGCTTCGGGTAACATTTGGCCCCGCCCCAAGGGTCACATGTTTTACATAGACACGTATAGGGAAAAACATAAAAAATCTTCTCTGAAACTGCAAGAGCCAGAGGTTTAATATTTTGCATTTGCTATAAACTTGTGGTCCTCTACCAAGTTTGTTCAAATGGTGACCCAGGGGTCCCATTTGGCCCCACCCCGGGGGTCACAGTTTTACATAGGCTTGTATAGGGAAAAACTGAAAAAAATCTTCTTTTCTGGAACCATATGGCACAGAGCTTTCATGTATTACATGTAGCATCAGCTTATGGTCCTCTACTAAGTTTGTTCAAATGGTGACCCTGGAGTCAGGGGCGTTCCTGGGGCTAATTTAGGTATACGCACCATCGAGTTTTGGATTCACAAATGTGCCTAACGCCTCCATACCTTCAGTTTTTATTGCATTTTTCGCAGTTTTAGCTTTTTTTATTTGTTTGCTTCTTTAATAGCCTGTACGCACGTGCGTCAGTGCGTATGCCCAGGTACGCCCCTGGGAGTCAAATTTGTTCCTGCCCCGAGGGTCACAGTTTTACATAGACCTATATAGGATTTTTTTTAAAACTCTTCTTCTCGGAAACTACAAGAGCCAGAGGTTTGATATTTTACATTTATTATAAGCTTATGGTCCTTTACGAAGTTTGTTCAAATGGTGACCCTGGTGTCACATTTGGCCCCGCCCCAAGGGTCACATGTTTTACATAGACATGTATAGGGAAAAACTTAAAAAATCTTCTTCTCTGAAACTGCAAGAGCCAGAGGTTTAATATTTTGCTGTTGCTATAAACTTATGGTTCTTTACCACTTTTATTCAAATGTTGACCCTGGGGTCACATCTGGCCCTGCTCCGGGGTCACAGTTTTACATAAATGCTTGTTTAGGAAAAAACTGAAAAAAATCTTGTCTGGAACTGCAAGAGCCAGAGGTTTATATTTTGCATTTGCTATAAGCTTATGGTCCTTTACCAAGTTTGTTCAAAGGGTGACCCTCGGGTCACATTTGACCCCGCCCCAAGGGTCACACGTTTAACATAGACATGTATAGGGCAAAACTTAAAAAATCTTTTTCTCTGAAACTGCAAGAGCCAGAGGTTTAATATTATTTTTTTTTAATTTGGTTTATTTTTTCTTTTTTTTTCAATTTCATTTTTTTTTTAATTGTTTTTTTTTAATTGTTTCAATTTTTATTTTTTTATTTTTTTTTCATTTTTTTATATTTTTATTTTTTTTGATTGATTTGATTTTTCTGAATTTGTTTTTGATTTTTTTTCATTATCTTTTTAATTACTTGACGCTTACTTTAAAAAAAATTGTTCAATTTGGTCCTGTTGTCATTGTTTTGTTGTTCAATTGATATCTTGCCCGACTGTTTTTGTTTAAGTTTAATTTGGTCCTGTTGTCATAGTGTTTATTTGTTGTTGATCAATTGATGTCTTGCCCTGCCCATCTGTTGTTATTTTATTCAAGTTTGGTCCCGTTGTCATTGTGTTTTGTTGTTGTTCAATTGATATATTGTCCGGCTATTGTTATTTAAGTTGAATTTGGGGCTGTTGTCATTGTATTTTGTTGTTGTTGTTCAACTGATGATTAGCTAGCCAGTTGTTGTTTAAGTTAAATTTCATGCTGTTGTCATTGTGCTTTTTTTCTTGTTGATCTATTGATATCTTGCCAGGCTGTTGTTATTTAAGTTGAATTTGGTCCTGTTGTCAGTGTGTTTTGTTGTTGTTGATCCATTGATATCTTGGCTGGCTATTGTTGTTAAGTTGAATTCGGTGCTGTTGTCATTGTGTTTTGTTGTTGTTGTTAAATTGATGACTAGCTAGCATGTTGTTGTTTAAGTTAAATTTCATGCTGTTGTCATTGTGTTTTGTTCTTGTTCAACTGATGATTAGCTAGCCTGTTGTTGTTTAAGTTAAATTTTATGCTGTTGTCATTGTGTTTTGTTATTGTTGATCTATTGATATCTTGCCAGGCTGTTGTTATTTAAGTTGAATTTGGTCCTGTTTTCAGTGTGTTTTGTTGTTGTTGATCCATTGATATCTTGCCTTGCTATTGTTAAGTTGAATTCGGGGCTGTCGTCATTGTGTTTTGTTGTTGTTGTTCAATTGATATCTTGCCCAGCTGTTGTTATTTAAATTGAATTTGTTCCTGTTGTCGTTGTGTTTTCTTGTTGTTGTTCAATTGACATCTTGCCTGGCTATTGTGGTTCAGTTGAATTTTGTCTTGTTGTCATTGTGTTTTTTCTTGTTGTTGTTCAATTGATATCTTGCCTGGCTGTTGTTAGTTAAGATGAATTTGGTCCTGTTGTCATTGCGTTTTGCTGTTGTTGATCCATTGATACCTTGACCTCTGTTGTTGTTCAGTTGATATCTTGTCCGGCTGGTGTTGTTCAGTTGAATTTAGTCCTGTTGTCATTGTTTTGTTGTTGTTGTTCAATTGATGTCTTGCCCATCTGTTGTTATTTAAATTGAATTTGATCTTGTTATCATTGTGTTTTGTTGTTGTTCAGTTGATAACTTTCTCGGCTGTTGTTGTTTAAGTTCAAATTGGTTCTGTTGTCATTGTATTTTGTTATTGTTGTTCAATTGATATATTGCCCGGCTGTTGTTCTTTCAGTTGTATTTTATCCTGTTGTCATTTTGTTTTGTTGTTGTTTATCCTTTGATATATTGCCTGGCTGTGGTTTTTAAGTTAAATTTTGTCCTGGTTTGATGTGTTTTGTTGTTGTTATTCATTTGATAGCTTGCCCAGCTGTTGCTGTTAAGTTGAATTTGATCCTGTTATCAGTGTGTTTTGTTGTTCTGGTACAATTGATATCCTGCCAGGCTCTTGTTAAGTTAAATTTTGTCATAGTTTCATTATGTTTTGTTGTTGTTGTTCATTTGATAGCTTTCCCAGCTGTTGTTAAGTTGAATTTGGTCCGGTTGTTGTTCAATTAATATCTTGGAAGACTGTTGTTGTTTAAGTTTTATTTGGTCTTGTTGTCGTTGTGTTTTGTTGTTGATCAGTTGATATATAGCCCGGCTGTTGTTTTAGTTTAATTTGGTTCTATTGTCATTGTGTTTTGTTGTTGTTGTTCAAATGATGTCTTGCCCATCTGTTGTTATTTAAGTTGAGTTTGGTCTTGTTGTCATTATGTTTTGTTGTTGTTCACTTGATATCTTGCTCGGCTGTTGTTATTTAAGTTGAATTTGGTGCTGTTGTCATTGTGTTTTGTTGTTGTTTTTCAGTTGATATCTTGCCCAACTGTTGTTATTTAGGTTGAATATGGTCCTGTTGTCACTGTGTTTTGTTGTTGTTGATTCATTGATATCTTGCCTGGCTGTTGTTGTTAAGCTGAATTTGGTCTTGGTTTCATTTTGATTTGTTGATTTTGTTCATTTGATAGCTTGCCCGACTGTTGTTGTTAATTTGAATTTGGTGCTGTTGTCATTGTGTTTTGTTGTTGTTCAAATAATATCTCGCCCGACTGTTGTTGTTTATGTTGAATTTGGTGCTGTTGTTATTTTGGTTTGTTGTTATTGATTCTTTGATATCTTGCCTGGTTGTTTTTGTTTAGTTGAATTTGGTCCTGTTGTCAGTGTGTTTTTTTGTTGTTGTTCAATTGATATATTGCCTGGCTGTTGTTGTTAAGTTGAATTGGTCCTGTTGTCATCGTTTTTTTTGTTGTTGTTGTTCAGTTGATATCTTGCCCGGCTGTTGTTTTTAAGTTGCATTTGGTCTTGTTGTCGTGTGTTTTGTTGTTGGTGTTCATTTGATAGCTAGCCCAGCTGTTGTTGCTAAGTTGAATTTGGTGCTGTTGTCATTGTGTTTTGTTGTTGTTGTTCAATTAATATCTAGCCAGGCTGTTGTTGTTTCAGTTAAGTTTTGTTGTTGTTGTTCAACTGATATCATGCCCAGTTGTTGTTATTTAAGTTGAATTTGTTCCTGTTGCTATTGTGTTTTTTTGTTGTTGATCTGGTGATTTTTTGCACGGCTGTTGTTGTTCATGTTAAATTTGGACGTGTTTCATTGTGTTTTTTTGTTTTTTTGTTCAATAGATACCTGGCCCCATTGATGTTATTTAAATTGAATTTGGTCCTGTTGTCATTGTATTTTGTTGTTGTTGTTGAATTGATATCTTGCCCGACTGTTGTTAAGTTGAATTTGGTCTTGTTGTCATTGTGTTTTGTTGTTGATCAGTTTATTAAGTTGAATTTGGTCTTCTTGTCATTGTGTTTTGTTGTAGATCAGTTTATATCTTGCCCGGCTGTTGTTGTTTAAGTTGAATTTGGTTTTGTTGTCATTGTGTTTTGTTGTTGATCCGTTTATATCTTGTCCAGCTGTTGTTCTTTAAGTTGAATTTGGTCCTGTTGTCATTGTGTTTTGTAGTTGTTCAATCGATATATTGCCCGACTGTTATTATTTAAGCTTAATTTGGTCCTGTTGTCATTGTGTTTTGTTGTTGTTCATTTGATAATATTTTGTTGTTGTTGTTCATTTGATATTTTGCCCAGCTATTGTTGTTTAAGTTGAATTTCATCCTGTTGTCATTGTGTTTTGTTGTTGTTTATCCATTGGTATCATGCCCGGCTGTTTTTGTAAAGTTGAATTGTTTTGCAGTTGAAAATTGAATTTGATCCTGTTGTCAGTGTGTTTCGTTGTTGTTGTTCATTTGATAGCTTTCCCAGCTGTTGTTTTTTAGTTGAATTTGATCCTGTTATCAGTGTGTTTTGTTATTTTGGTACAATTGATAGCTTGCCCTCTGTTGTTATTTAAGTTGAATTTGGTGCTGTTGTCATTGTGTTTTGTTGTCGTTGTTCAATTGATAACTTGCTAGCCTGTTGTTTTGGTCCTGTTGTCAGTTTTTTTTGTTGTTGTTTGAAAGCTTTTCTGGCTGTTGTTGTTAAGTTGCATTTGGTGCTGTTGTCATTGTGTTGCTATCAATTTATATCTTGGAAGGCTGTTGTTGTATAAGTTTTATTTAGTCCTGTTGTCATTTTGTTTTGTTGTTGTTGTTCAATTGATATATTTTCCGGCTGTTGTTGTTTCTGTTGTATTTGGTGCTTTTGTCATTGTGTGTTGTTGTTGTTGATCCTTTGATATCTTGCCTGGCTGTTGTTGTTAAGTTGAATTTGGTCCTGTTGTCAGTGTGTTTTGTTGTTTTGGTACAATTGATATCGTCTCCGGCTGTTATTAAGTTTATTTGGTCCTGATGTCATTTTGTGTGGTTGTTGTTGTTCATTTGATATCTTGCCCGGCTGTTGCTGTTTCAGTTCTATTTGATGCTGGTGTCATTGTGTTTTGTAGTTGTTCAAATGATATCTTGCCCGACTGCTGTTGTGTAAGTTTAAATCGGTCCAGTTAACATTGTGTTTTGTTGTTGTTAATCTATTGATATGTTGCCCGGCTGTTGTTGCTTAAGTTGAATTTGGTCCTGTTGTCATTGTGTTTTCTTGTTGTTGTTCAATTGATATTTTGCTTGGCTGTTGTTATTTAAGTTGAATTTGGTCCTGTTGTCATTGTGTTTTGTTGTTGTTGTTCAATTGATATCTTGCCTGGCTGTTGTTATTTAGGTTGTATTTGGTCCTGTTGTCATTGTGTTTTGTTGTTGTTATTCATTTGATATCTTGTCCGGCTGTTGTTATTTAAGTTGAATTTGGTCTTGTTGTCATTGTGTTTTGTTGTTGTTTAATTGATATATTGCCTGGCTGTTGTTAAGTCGAATTTGGTGCTGTTGTCATTGTGTTTTGTTGTTATTGTTCAATTAATAACTTGCAAGCATGTTGTTTTTTACGTTAAATTTGGTACTGTTGTCATTGTGGTTTGTAGATGTTCAATTGATATCTTCCCGGCTGTTGTTATTTAAGTTGAATTTGGTCCTGTTGTCTTTGAGTTTTGTTGTTGTTGTTCAATTAATATCTTGCCCGGCGCTGTTGTTATTTAAGTTGGAATTTGGTTCTGTTGTCCTGTTGTTCAATTGATATCTTGCCCGGCTGTTGTTATTAAGTTGAATTTGGTCGTGTTGTCATTGTGTTTTCTTGTGTTGATCCATTGATATCTTGCCTGGCTGTTGTTGTTAAGTTGAATTTGGTTCTGTTGTCAGCGTGTATTATTGTTGTTGTTCAATTCATATCTTGCCTGGCTGTTGTTGTTAAGTTGAATTTGGTCCTGTTGTCGTCAGTGTGTTTTGTTGTTGTTGTTCAACTGATATCTTGCACAGTTGTTTTTATGTAAGTTGAATTTTGTGCTCTTGTCATTGTGTTTTGTTGCTGTTGTTCAATTGATATATTGCCCGGCTGTTGTCATTTAAGTTGAATTTGGTTCTGTTGTCATGGTGTTTTTTTTGTTGTTGTTCAATTGATATATTGCCCGGCTGTTGTTGTTTCAGTTGTATTTGGTCTGTTGTTATTGTGTTTTGTTGTTGTTGATCCTTTGATATCTCGCCCGGCTGTTTTTGTTAAGTTGAATTTGGTGCTGTTGTCATTTGTCTTTTGTTGTTGTCAATTAATATCTTTCCCGGCTGTTGTGTTTAAGTTGAATTTGGTGCTGTTGTCATTGTGTTTTGTTGTTATTGTTCAATTAATAACTTGCAAGCATGTTGTTGTTTACGTTAAATTTTGTACTGTTGTCATTGTGTTTTGTAGTGTTGAATTGATATCTTGCCGGCTGTTGTTATTAAAGTTGAATTTGGCCCTGTTGTCATTGAGTTTTGTTGTTGTTGTTTAATTAATATCTTGCCCGGCGCTGTTGTTATTTAAGTTGAATTTGGTTCTGTTGTCCTGTTGTCAATTGATATCTTGCCCGGCTGTTGTCATTTAAGTTGAATTTGATCTGTTGTCATTTTGTTTTGTTATTGTTGTTCAATTGATATCTTGCCTGGTGTTGTTGTTAAGTGGGATTTTGTCCTGTTTTCTTTGTACTTTGTTGTTGTGGTTCAATTTGTATTTGCCCCGTGTTGTTGTTAAGTTGAATTTGGTGCTGTTGTTATTGTGTTTTGTTGTTGTTCAATTGATATCTAGCCCGGCTGTTGTTGTTTATGTTTATTTGGTACTGTTGTCAGTGTTTTGTAGTTGTTCAATTGATATCTTGCCCGACTGTTGTGTTTAAGTTGAATTTGGTCCTGTTTTCATTGTGTTTTGTTGTTGTTTTTCAGTTGATATCTTACCCGGCTGTTGTTATTTAAGTTGAATTTGGTCCTGTTGTCATTGTGTTTTGTTGTTGTTGGTCCGTTGATAACTTGCTAGCCTTTTGTTTTGGCACTGTTGTCATTGTGTTTTGTTGTTGTTGTTCATTTGATATCTTGCCTGGCTGTTGTTATTTAAGTTGAATTTGGTCCAGTTTTCATTGTGTTTGTGTTGTTGTTCAGTTGATATCTTGCCCGGCTGTTATTTAAGTTGAATTTGGTCCTGTTGTCATTTGTTTAGTTGTTGTTGATCCATTCATATCTTGCCTTTCTTTTTTTGTTAAGTTGAATTTGGTCCTGTTGTGAGAGTGTTTTGTTGTTGATCTTCAATTCATATCTTGCCCGACAGTTGTTATTTAAGTTGAATTTGGTGCTGTTGTCATTGTGTTTTTGTTGTCGTTGTTCAATGGATAACTTGCTAGCCTGTTGTTTTGGTACTGTTGTCATTGTGTTTTATTGTTGTTGTTCATTTGATATCTTGCCTGGCTGTTGTTATTTAATTTGAATTTGCTCTTGTTGTCGTGGTTTTGTTGTTGTTTTTCAGGTGATATCTTTCTCAGCTGTTGTTGTTCAGTTGAATTTGGTGTGTTGTCATTGTGTTTTGTTTGTTGTTGTTCAATTGATGTCCCGACTGTTGTATTTAAGTTGAATTTGGTGCTGTTGTCAATGTGTTTTCTTGTTGTTTTGCAATTGATATCTTGCCCAGCTGTTGTTATTTAAGTTGAATTTGTTCGGTTGTCATTGTGTTTTGTTGTTGTTGATCCATTGATATCTTGCCTGACTGTTGTTTAAATGATTTGGTTCCTGTTGTCAATGTGTTTTGTTGTTGTTGTTTGTTTGATAGCTTATCTGGCTGTTGTTGTTAAGTTGCATTTGGTGCTGTTGTCATTGTGTTGCTATCAATTTATATCTTGGAAGGCTGTTGTTGTATAAGTTTTATTTAGTCCTGTTGTCATTTTGATTTGTTGTTGTTGTTCAATTGATATATTTTCCGGCTGTTGTTGTTTCTGTTGTATTTGGTCCTGTTGTCATTGTGTGTTGTTGTTGTTGATCCTTTGATATATTGCCTGGCTGTTGTTGGTAAGTTGAATTTTGTCCTGTTGTCAGTGTTTTTTGTTGTTTTGGTACAATTGATATCGTCTCCGGCTGTTGTTAAGTTTTTATGGTCCTGATGTCATTTTGTGTGGTTGTTGTTCATTTGATATCTTGCCCGGCTGTTGCTGTTATCAGTTCTATTAGGTGCTGGTGTCATGTGTTTTGAAGTTGTTCAAATGATATCTTGCCGACTGCTGTTGTTTAAGTTTAATTCGGTTCTGTATCATTGTGTTTTGTTGTTGTTAATCTATTGATATCTTACCTGGCTGTTGTTGTTTAAGTTGAATTTGGTCCTGTGTCATTGTATTTTCTTGCTGTTGTTCAAATGATATCTTGCCCGACTGCTGTTGTTTAAGTTTAATTCGGTCCAGTTAACATTATTTTTTGTTGTTGTTAATCTATGATTATGTTGCCCGGCTGTTGTTGTTTAAGTTGAATTTGGTCCTCTTGTCATTGTGTTTTCTTGTTGTTGTTCAATTGATATCTTGCCTGGCTGTTGTTATTTAGGTTGTATTTGGTCCTGTTGTCATTGTGTTTTGTTGTTGTTGATCCATTAATATCTTGCCTGGTTGTTTTTGTTAAGTTGAATTTGGTCTTATTGTCAGTGTGTTTTGTTGTTGTTGTTCAAATTCATATCTTTTCCGACTGTTGTTATTTAAATTGAATTTCGTGCTGTTGTCATGCGTTTTGTTGTTGTTCAATTGATAACTTGCAAGCGTGTTGTTTTGGTACTGTTGTCATTATGTTTTATTGTTGTTATTCATTTGATATCTTGTCCGGCTGTTGTTATTTAAGTTGAATTTGGTCTTGTTGTCATTGTGTTTTGTTGTTGTTTAAGTGATATATTGCCTGGCTGTTGTTAAGTCGAATTCGGTGTTGTTGTCATTGTGTTTTGTTGTTATTGTTCAATTAATAACTTGCAAGCATGTTGTTGTTTACGTTTAATTTGGTACTGTTGTCATTGTGTTTTGTATATGTTCAATTGATATCTTGCCCGGCTGTTGTTATTGAAGTTGAATTTGGTCCTGTTGTCATTGAGTTTTGTTGTTGTTGTTCAATTAATATCTTGCCCGTCGCTGTTGTTATTTAAGTTGAATTTGGTTCTATTGTCCTGTTGTTTAATTGATATCTTGCCCGGCTGTTGTCATTTAAGTTGAATTTGATCCTGTTGTCATTTTGTTTTGTTATTGTTGTTCAATTGATATCTTGCCTGGCTGTTGTTGTTAAGTTGAATTTTGTCCTGTGTTCTTTGTATTTTGTTGTTGTGTTTCAATTTGTATCTTGCCCCGCTGTTGTTGTTAAGTTGAATTTGGTGCTGTTGTTATTGTGTTTTGTTGTTGTTCAATTGATATCTAGCCCGGCTGTTGTTGTTTATGTTTAATTTGGTACTGTTGTCAGTGTTTTGTAGTTGTTCAATTGATATCTTGCCCGACTGTTGTTGTTTAAGTTGAATTTGGTCATGTTTTCATTGTGTTTTGTTGTTGTTGTTCAGTTGATATCTTACCCGGCTGTTGTTATTTAAGTTGAATTTGGTCCTGTTGTCATTGTGTTTTGTTGTTGTTGGTCCTTTGATAACTTGCTAGCCTTTTGTTTTGGTGCTGTTGTCATTGTGTTTTGTTGTTGTTGTTCATTTCATATCTTGCCTGGCTGTTGTTATTTAAGTTGAATTTGGTCCAGTTTTCATTGTGTTTTGTTGTTGTTGTTCAGTTGATATCTTGCCCGGCTGTTATTTAAGTTGAATTTGGTCCTGTTGTCATTTGGTTTAGTTGCTGTTGATCCATTGATATCTTGCCTTTCTGTTGTTGTTAAGTTGAATTTGGTCCTGTTGTCAGAGTGTTTTGTTGTTGTTGTTCAATTCATATCTTGCCCGACAGTTGTTATTTAAGTTGAATTTGGTGCTGTTGTCATTGTGTTTTGTTGTCGTTGTTCAATGGATAACTTGCTAGCCTGTTGTTTTGGTACTGTTGTCATTGTGTTTTATTGTTGTTGTTCATTTGATATCTTGCCTGGCTGTTGTTATTTAATTTGAATTTTCTCTTGTTGTCGTGTGTTTTCTTGTTGTTTTTCAGGTGATATCTTTCTCAGCTGTTGTTGTTCAGTTGAATTTGGTGCTGTTGTCATTGTGTTTTGTTGTTGTTGTTCAATTGATGTCCCCGACTGTTGTTATTTAAGTTGAATTTGGTGCTGTTTTCATTGTGTTTTCTTGTTGTTGTTCAATTGATATCTTGCCCGGTTGTTGTTATTTAAGTTGAATTTGGTCGTGTTGTCATTGTGTTTTTTTGTTGTTGATCCATTGATATCTTGCCTGGCTGTTGTTGTTAAGTTGAATTTGGTTCTGTTGTCAGCGTGTATTATTGTTGTTGTTCAATTCATATCTTGCCTGGCTGTTGTTGTTAAGTTGAATTTGGTCCTGTTGTCAGTGTGTTTTGTTGTTGTTGTTCAACTGATATCTTGCACAGTTGTTTTTTTGTCAGTTGAATTTTGTGCTCTTGTCATTGTGTTTTGTTGCTGTTGTTCAATTGATTTATTGCCCGGCTGTTGTCATTTAAGTTGAATTTGGTTCTGTTGTCATTGTGTTTTGTTGTTGTTGTTCAATTGGTATATTGCCCGGCTGTTGTTGTTTCAGTTGTATTTGGTCTGTTGTTATTGTGTTTTGTTGTTGTTGATCCTTTGATATCTCGCCCGGCTGTTTTTGTTAAGTTGAATTTGGTGCTGTTGTCATTTGTCTTTTGTTGTTGTCCAATTAATATCTTGCCCGGCTGTTGTTGTTTAAGTTGAATTTGGTGCTGTTGTCATTGTGTTTTGTTGTTATTGTTCAATTAATAACTTGCAAGCATGTTGTTGTTTACGTTAAATTTGGTACTGTTGTCATTGTGTTTTGTAAATGTTCAATTGATATCTTGCCCGGCTGTTGTTATTTAAGTTGAATTTAGTCCTGTTGTCATTGAGTTTTGTTGTTGTTGTTTAATTAATATCTTGCCCGGCGCTGTTGTTATTTAAGCTGAATTTGGTTCTGTTGTCCTGTTGTTCAATTGATATCTTGCCCGGCTGTTGTCATTTAAGTTGAATTTGATCCTGTTGTCATTTTGTTTTGTTATTGTTGTTCAATTGATATCTTGCCTGGCTGTTGTTGTTAAGTTGAATTTTGTCCTGTTTTCTTTGTATTTTGTTGTTGTGGTTCAATTTGTATCTTGCCCCGCTGTTGTTGTTAAGTTGAATTTGGTGCTGTTGTTATTGTGTTTTGTTGTTGTTCAATTGATATCTAGCCCGGCTGTTGTTGTTTATGTTTAATTTGGTACTGTTGTCAGTGTTTTGTAGTTGTTCAATTGATATCTTGCCCGACTGTTGTTGTTTAAGTTGTATTTGATCCTGTTTTCATTGTGTTTTGTTGTTGTTGTTCAGTTGATATCTTACCCGGCTGTTGTTATTTAAGTTGAATTTGGTCCTGTTGTCATTGTGTTTTGTTGTTGTTGGTCCGTTGATAACTTG
Organism: Cyrtodaria siliqua; assembly: GCA_037043455.1. Taxonomy (NCBI): domain Eukaryota; kingdom Metazoa; phylum Mollusca; class Bivalvia; order Adapedonta; family Hiatellidae; genus Cyrtodaria; species Cyrtodaria siliqua. Next base: position 44,442 of record JAWPHD010013915.1, on the reverse strand, counting down.
CTAGCCTTTTGTTTTGGTACTGTTGTCATTGTGTTTTGTTGTTGTTGTTCATTTGATATCTTGCCTGGCTGTTGTTATTTAAGTTGAATTCGGTCCTGTTTTCATTGTGTTTTGTTGTTGTTGTTCAGTTGATATCTTGCCCGGCTTTTATTTAAGTTGAATTTGGTCCTGTTGTCATTTGGTTTAGTTGTTGTTGATCCATTGATATCTTGCCTTTCTGTTGTTGTTAAGTTGAATTTGGTCCTGTTGTGAGAGTGTTTTGTTATTGTTGTTCAATTTATATCCTGCCCGACAGTTGTTATTTAAGTTGAATTTGGTGCTGTTGTCATTGTGTTTTGTTGTCGTTGTTCAATGGATAACTTGCTAGCCTGTTGTTTTGATACTGTTGTCTTTGTGTTTTATTGTTGTTGTTCATTTGATATTTTGCCTGGCTGTTGTTATTTAATTTGAATTTTCTCTTGTTGTCGTGTGTTTTCTTGTTGTTTTTCAGGTGATATCTTTCTCAGCTGTTGTTGTTCAGTTGAATTTGGTGCTGTTGTCATTGTGTTTTGTTGTTGTTGTTCAATTGATGTCCCCGACTGTTGTTATTTAAGTTGAATTTGGAGCTGTTGTCATTGTGTTTTCTTGTTGTTGTTCAATTGATATCTTGCCCGGCTGTGGTTATTTAAGTTGAATTTGGACGTGTTGTCATTGTGTTTTTTTGTTGTTGATCCATTGATATCTTGCCTGGCTGTTGTTGTTAAGTTGAATTTGGTTCTGTTGTCAGCGTGTATTATTGTTGTTGTTCAATTCATATCTTGCCTGGCTGTTGTTGTTAAGTTGAATTTGGTCCTGTTGTCAGTGTGTTTTGTTGTTGTTGTTCAATGATATCTTGCACAGTTGTTTTTTTGTAAGTTGAATTTTGTGCTCTTGTCATTGTGTTTTGTTGCTGTTGTTCAATTGATATATTGCCCGGCTGTTGTCATTTAAGTTGAATTTGGTTCTGTTGTCATTGTGTTTTGTTGTTGTTGTTCAATTGAAATATTGCCCGGCTGTTGTTGTTTCAGTTGTATTTGGTCTGTTGTTATTTTGTTTTGTTGTTGTTGATCATTTGATATCTTGCCCGGCTGTTTTTGTTAAGTTGAATTTGGTGCTGTTGTCATTTGTCTTTTGTTGTTGTTCAATTAATATCTTGCCCGGCTGTTGTTGTTTAAGTTGAAATTGGTGCTGTTGTCATTGTGTTTTGTTGTTATTGTTCAATTAATAACTTGCAAGCATGTTGTTGTTTACGTTAAATTTGGTACTGTTGTCATTGTGTTTTGTAGATGTTCAATTGATATCTTGCCCGGCTGTTGTTATTTAAGTTGAATTTGGTCCTGTTGTCATTGAGTTTTGTTGTTGTTGTTTAATTAATATCTTGCCCACCGCTGTTGTTATTTAAGTTGAATTTGGTTCTGTTGTCCTGTTGTTCAATTGATATCTTGCCCGGCTGTTGTCATTTAAGTTGAATTTGATCCTGTTGTCATTTTGTTTTGTTATTGTTGTTCAATTGATATCTTGCCTGGCTGTTGTTGTTAAGTTGAATTTTGTCCTGTTTTCTTTGTATTTTGTTGTTGTGGTTCAATTTGTATCTTGCCCCGCTGTTGTTGTTAAGTTGAATTTGGTGCTGTTGTCATTTGTCTTTTGTTGTTGTTCAATTAATATCTTGCCCGGCTGTTGTTGTTTAAGTTGAATTTGGTGCTGTTGTCATTGTGTTTTGTTGTTATTGTTCAATTAATAACTTGCAAGCATGTTGTTGTTTACGTTAAATTTGGTACTGTTGTCATTGTGTTTTGTAGATGTTCAATTGATATCTTGCCCGGCTGTTGTTATTTAAGTTGAATTTGGTCCTGTTGTCATTGAGTTTTGTTGTTGTTGTTTAATTAATATCTTGCCCGCCGCTGTTGTTATTTAAGTTGAATTTGGTTCTGTTGTCCTGTTGTTCAATTGATATCTTGCCCGGCTGTTGTCATTTAAGTTGAATTTGATCCTGTTGTCATTTTGTTTTGTTATTGTTGTTCAATTGATATCTTGCCTGGCTGTTGTTGTTAAGTTGAATTTTGTCCTGTTTTCTTTGTATTTTGTTGTTGTGGTTCAATTTGTATCTTGCCCCGCTGTTGTTGTTAAGTTGAATTTGGTGCTGTTGTTATTGTGTTTTGTTGTTGTTCAATTGATATCTAGCCCGGCTGTTGTTGTTTATGTTTAATTTGGTACTGTTGTCAGTGTTTTGTAGTTGTTCAATTGATATCTTGCCCGACTGTTGTTGTTTAAGTTGAATTTGGTCCTGTTTTCATTGTGTTTTGTTGTTGTTGTTCAGTTGATATCTTACCCGGCTGTTGTTATTTAAGTTGAATTTGGTCCTGTTGTCATTGTGTTTTGTTGGTGTTGGTCCGTTGATAACTTGCTAGCCTTTTGTTTTGGTACTGTTGTCATTGTGTTTTGTTGTTGTTGTTCATTTGATATCTTGCCTGGCTGTTGTTATTTAAGTTGAATTCGGTCAAGTTTTCATTGTTTTTTGTTGTTGTTGTTCAGTTGATATCTTGCCCGGCTGTTATTTAAGTTGAATTTGGTCCTGTTGTCATTTGGTTTAGTTGTTGTTGATCCATTGATATCTTGCCTTTCTGTTGTTGGTACTGTTGTCATTGTGTTTTATTGTTGTTGTTCATTTGATATCTTGCCTGGCTGTTGTTATTTAATTTGAATTTGATCTTGTTGTCGTGTGTTTTGTTGTTGTTTTTCAGGTGATATCTTTCTCAGCTGTTGTTGTTCAGTTGAATTTGGTGTTGTTGTCATTGTGTTATTTTTTTGATCAATTTATAACTTGCCCGGCTGTCATATTGTAAGTTGAATTTGGTGCTGTTGTCATTGTGTTTTGTTGCTGTTGTTCAATTGATATATTGCCCGGCTGTTGTCATTTAAGTTGAATTTGGTTCTGTTGTCATTGTGTTTCGTTGTTGTTGTTCAATTGATTTATTGCCCGGCTGTTGTTGTTTCAGTTGTATTTGGTCTGTTGTTAATTGTGTTTTGTTGTTGTTGATCCTTTGATATCTTGCCCGGCTGTTTTTGTTAAGTTGAATTTGGTGCTGTTGTCATTTGTCTTTTGTTGTTGTTTAATTGATATCTTGCCCGGCTGTTGTTGTTAAGTTGAATTTGGTCCTGTTGTCATTGTGTTTTGTTGTTGTTGTTGTTCGTTTGATAGCTTGCCCGGCTGTTGTTGTTTAAGTTGAATTTGGTCCTGTTGTCGTTGGGTTTTCTTGTTGTTTTGCAATTGATATCTTGCCCAGCTGTTGTTATTTAAGTTGAATTTGTTCCGGTTGTCATTGTGTTTTGTTGTTGTTGATCCATTGATATCTTGCCTGACTGTTGTTAATTTGAATTTGGTCTTGTTGACATTGTGTTGTATTGTTGTTTAATTGATATCTTGCCTGGCTGTTGTCAAGTCGAATTCGGTGCTCTTGTCCTTGTGTTTTGTAGTTGTTGTTCAGCTGATAACTAACTAGCCTGTTGTTGTTTAAATTAAATTTGGTCCTGTTGTCATTGTGGTTTGTTGTTGTTGTTCAATTGATATTTTGCCTGACTGTTGTTAGTTAAGATGAATTTGGTCCTGTTGTCATTGTGTTTTGCTGTTGTTGATCCATTGATACCATGCTCTCTGTTGTTGTTAAGTTAAATTTTGTCCTGTTGTCTCTGTGTTTCGTTGTTGTTGTTTAATTGATATCTTGCCCGGCTGTTGTTGTTTAGTTGAATTAGGTCCTGTTGTCATTGTGTTTTGTTGTTGTTGTTCAATTGATATCTTGCCCGGCTGTTCTTGTTTGAGTTGAAATTGGTCCTGTTGTCATTTTGTTTTGTTGTTGTTGATCCATTGATATCTTGCCCGGCTGTTGTTGTTAAGTCGAATTCGGTGCTGTTGTCATTTAGTTTTGTTGTCGTTGTTCATCTGATAACTAGCTAGCCTGTTGTTGTTTAAATTAAACTTGATCCTGTTGTAATTGTATTTTTTAGTTGTTCAAATGATATCTTGCCCGACTGTCGTTGTTTAAGTTGAAAACGGTTCTATTGTCATTGTGTTTTGTTGTTGTTCAGTTGATATATTACCCGGCTGTTGTTCTTTCAGTTGTATTTGATCCTGTTGTCACTGTGTTTTGTTGTTGTTGATCCTTTGATATCTTGCCTGGCTGTTGTTGTTTAGTTAATTTTGTCCAGGTTTGATTGTGTTTTGTTGTTGTTGTTTATTTGATGGCTTGACCAGCTGTTGTTGTTAAGTAGAATTTGGTCCTGTTTTCAGTGTGTTTTGTTGTTGTTGTTCAATTGATATCTTGCGCGGCTGTTGTTGTTAAGTTAAATTTTGTCCTGGTTTGATTGTGTTTTGTTGTTTTTGTTCAATAGATATATTTTCTGGCTGTTTTTGTTAAGTTGAATTTGGTGATGTTGTCATTTTGTTATTTTTTTGATCAATTTATAACTTGCCCGGCTGTCATATTGTAAGTTGAATTTGGTGCTGTTGTCATTGTGTTGTGTTGTTATCAATTAATATCTTGCAAGGCTGTTGTTGTATAACTTTTATTTGGTCCTGTTGTCATTGTGTTTTGTTGTTGTTGATCTTTTGATATCTTGCCTGGCTGTTGTTGTTAAGTTAAATTTGGTCCTGTTGTCGGTGTGTTTTGTTGTTGATCAATTGATATCTTGCAATGTTGTTGTCATTTAAATTGAATTTGGTCCTGTTGTTATTGTGCTTTTTTGTTGTTGATCCATTGGTATCTTGCCCGGCTGTTGTTGTTAAGTTGAATTTGGTCCCGTTGTCAGTGTGTTTTGTTGTTTTGGTACAATTGATATCTTGCCCAGCTGTTGTTAAGTTGAATTTGGTGTTGTTGTCATTATGTTTTGTTGTTGTTCAATTGATATCTAGCCCGGCTGTTGTTGTTTAAGTTGAATTTGGTGTTGTTGTCGTTGAGTTTTGTTGTGGTTGTTCAATTGATAACTTGCTAGCCTGTTGCTGTTTAAGTTAAATTTGGTCCTGTTGTCAGTGTGTTTGTTGTTGTTGTTCAATTCATTTCTTGTCCGAATGTTGTTATTTAAGTTGAATTTGGTGCTGTTGTCATTGTTTTGCAGTTGTCATTGTTTTGTTGTTGTTGTTCATTGAATAGCTTTCCCAGCTGTTGTTGTTATTTTGAATTTGATCCTGTTATCAGTGTGTTTTGTTGTTTTTGTACAATTGATATCTTGCCCAGCTGTTGTTAAGTTGAATTTGGTGCTGTTGTCATTGTTTTTAGTTGTTGTTCAATTGATATCTAGCCCGGCTGTTGTTGTTCAAGTTGAATTTGGTGTTGTTGTCATTGAGTTTTGTTGTTGTTGTTCCATTCATTTCTTGTCCTACTGTTGTTATTTAAGTTGAATTTGGTGCTGTTGTCATTGTTTTATCTTGTCGTTGTTCAATTGATAACTTGCTAGCCTGTTGTTTTGGTACTGTTGTCATTGTTAATATCTTGCCCGGCTGTTGTTATTTAAGTTGAATTTGGTCTTGTTGTCGTGTGTTTTGTTGTTGTTGGTCATTTGATAGCTAGCCCGGCTGTTGTTGCTAAGTTGAATTTGGTGCTGTTGTCATTGTGTTTTGTTGTTGTTGTTCAATTGATATCTTGCCCGACTGTTGTTATTTCAGTTGAATTTGGTCCTGTTGTCATTGTGTTTTGTTGTTGTTGATCCATTGATATCTTGCCTGGCTATTGTTGTTAAGTTGAAATAGGTCTTGTTGTCATTGTATTTTGTTGTTGTTTAATTGATATCTTGCCTGGCTGTTGTTAAGTCGAATTCGGTGTTGTTGTCATTGTGTTTTGTTGTTCAGCTGATAACAAGCTAGCCTGTTGTTTTTAAATTAAACTTGGTGATGGTGTCATTGTGTTTTGTAGTTGTTCAATTGATATTTTGCCCGACTGTTGTTGTTTAAGTTAAATTTAGTCCTGTTGTCATTGTGTTTTGTTGTTGTTTTTCAATTGATATCTTGCCTGGCTGTTGTAAGTTAAGATAAATTTGGTCCTGTTGTCATTGTGTTTTGTTGTTATTGATCTATTGATAACTTGGCCTCTGTTGTTGTTTAGTTGAATTTCGTCCTGTTGTCTGTGTGTTTTGTTGTTGTTGTTGTTCAGTTGATATCTTGCCCGGCTGTTGTTGTTCAGTTGAATTTGGTCTTGTTTTCATTGTGTTTTGTTGTTGTTTTTGTTGTTCAATTGATGTCTTGCCCATCTGTTGTTATTTAAATTGAATTTGATCTTGTTATCATTGTGTTTTGTTTTTGTTCAGTTGATATCTTGCCCGACTGTTGTTGTTAAAGTTTAATTTGGTGCTTTTGTCATTGTGTTTTGTGTTGTTGATCCATTGATACCTTGCCCTCTGTTGTTGTTAAGTTGAATTTCATCCAGTTGTCATTGTGTTACGTTGTTGTTGTTGTTCATTTGATAGCTTGCCCGGCTGTTGTTAAGTGGAATTTGGTGCTGTTGTCATTGTGTTTTGTTGTTGTTCATTTGATATTTAGCCCGGCTGTTGTTGTTTAAGTTGAATTTGGTGCTGTTGTCATTGTGTTTTGTTGTTGTTCAATTGATATTTAGCCCGGCTGTTGTTGTTAAGTTGAATTTGGTCCTGTTGTCAATGTGTTTTGTTCTTGTTGTTTAATTGTTATTTAAATTGAATTTGGACCTGTTGTCATTTGGTGTTGTTGTTGTTGATTCATTGATATCTTGCCTTTCTGTTGTTGTTAAGTTGAATTTGGTCCTGTTGTCAGTGTGTTTTGTTGTTGTTCAATTCATATCTTGCCCGACTGTTGTTATTTAAGATGAATTTGGTGCTGTTGTCATTGTGTTTTGTTGTCGTTGTTCAATTGATAACTAGCTAGCCTGTTGTTTTGTTACTGTTGTCATTGTGTTTTGTTGTTGTTGTACATTTTCTATCTTGCCTGGCTGATGTTATTTAAGTTGAATTTGGTCTTGTTGTCGTGTGTTTTGTTGTTGTTGTTCAATTGATGTCTTGTCCGACTGTTGTTATTTAAGTTAAATTTGGTGCTCTTGCCATTGTGTTTTGTTGCTTTGTTCAATTGATCTTTTGCCCGGCTGTTGTCATTTAAGTTGAATTTGGCTCTGTTGTTATTGTGTTTTGTTGTACTTGTTCAATTGATTTATTGCCCGGCTGTTGTTGCTTCAGTTGTATTTGGTCCTGTTGTAATTGTGTTTTGTTGTTGTTGTTCAATTGATATCTTGCCCGGCTATTGTTGTTAAGTTGAATTTGGTGCTGTTGTCATTTGTCTTTTGTTGTTGTTTAATTGATATCTTACCCTGCTGTTGTTGTTTAAGTTGAATTTGGTGTTGTCAGAGTGGTTTGTTGTTGTTGTTCTATTATATCTTGCCCGGCTTCTGTTGTTAAGTTCAATTAGGTGCTGTTGTCATTGTGTTGTGTTGTTGATCACTTGATATCTTGCCCGGCTGACTTTTTTTAAGTTGAATTTGGTGTTGTCATTGTGTTTTGTTGTTGTTGATCCATTGATATCTTGTCTGGCTATTGTTGTTAAGTTGAATTTGGTCTTGTTGCCGTTGTGTTTTGTTGTACTTATTCAGTTGATTTATTGCCCGGCTGTTGTTGCTTCAGTTGCATTTGGTCCTGTTGTAATTGTGTTTTGTTGTTGTTGTTCAATTGATATCTTGCCCGGCTATTGTTGTTAAGTTGAATTTGGTGCTGTTGTCATTTGTCTTTTGTTGTTGTTTAATTGATATCTTACCCTGCTGTTGTTGTTTAAGTTGAATTTGGTGTTGTCAGAGTGGTTTGTTGTTGTGGTTCAATTATATCTTGCCCGGCTTCTGTTGTTCAATTAGTTCAATTAGGTGCTGTTGTCATTGTGTTGTGTTGTTGATCACTTGATATCTTGCCCGGCTGACTTTTTTTAAGTTGAATTTGGTGTTGTCATTGTGTTTTGTTGTTGTTGATCCATTGATATCTTGCCTGGCTATTGTTGTTAAGTTGAATTTGGTCTTGTTGCCGTTGTGTTTTGTTGTTGTTTAATTGATATATTGCCTGGCTGTTGTTAAGTCAAATTCGGTGCTGTTGTCATTGTGTTTTGTTGTTGTTGTTCAGCTGATAACTAGCTAGCCTGTTGTTGTTTAAATTAAACTTGGTGATGGTGTCATTGTGTTTTGTAGTTGTTCAATTGATATCTTGCCCGACTGTTGTTGTTTAAGTCAAATTTGGTCCTGTTGTCATTGTGTTTGTTATTGTTGTTCAGTTGATATCTTGCCCAGCTGTTGTTATTTAAGTTGAATTTAGTCCTGTTTCGTTGTGTTTTCTTGTTGTTGTTCAATTGATATCTTGCCCAGCTGATGTTAAATTTAAGTTGAATTTGGTCCAGTTGTCATTGTGTTTTGTTGTTGTTGATCCATTGATATCTTGCCTGGCTGTTGTTAAGTCGAATTCGGTGCTGTTGTCATTGTGTTTTGTTGTTGTTGTTCAGCTGTTAACTAGCTAGCCTGTTGTTGTTCAAATTAAACTTGGTGATGGTGTCATTGTGTTTTGTAGTTGTTCAATTGATATTTGCCCGACTGTTGTTGTTAAAGTTGAATTTGGTCCAGTTTTCATTGTGTTTTGTTGTTGTTGTTCAGTTGATATCTTGTCCGGCTGTTGTTATTTAAATTGAATTTGGTCCTGTTGTCATTGTGTTTTCTTGTTGTTGATCCATTGATATCTTGCCTTTCTGTTCTTGTTAATTTGAATTTGGTCCTGTTGTCAGTGTGTTTTGTTGTTGTTGTTCAATTCATATCTTGCCCGACTGTTATTTAAGTTGAACTTGGTACTGTTGTCATTGTGTTTTGTTGTCGTTGTTCAATTGATAACTTGCTAGCCTGTTGTTTTGGTACTGTTGTCATTGTGTTTTGTTGTTGTTGTTCATTTAATATCTTGCCCGGCTGTTGCTATTTAAGTTGAATTTGGTCTTGTTGTCGTGTGTTGTGCTGTTGTTAAGTTGAATTTTGTCTTGGTTTCATTGTGTTTTGTTGTTTTTGTTCATTTGATAGCTAGCCCAGCTGTTGTTGCTAAGTTAAATTTGGTGCTGTTGTCATTGTGTTTTTTTGTTTTTGTTCTATTGATATCTAGCCCGACTGTTGTTATTTAAGTTCAATTTGGTGCTGTTGTCAGTCTGTTTTGTTGTTGATCAATTGATATCTTGCAAGGTTGTTGTTTATGTTTAATTATTTACTGTTGTCATTGTGTTTTGTTGTTGTTGTTCAGTTGATATATTGTCCGGCTGTTGTTGTTTCAATTGTATTTGATCCTGTTGTTCGTGTGTTTTGTTGTTATTGTTTAGTTGATATCTTGCCCGGCTGTTTTTATTTAAATTGAATTTGATCTTTTTATCATTGTGTTTTTTTATTGTTCAATTGATAACTTGCTCGGCTGTGCTTGTTTAAGTTAAATTTGATGCTGTTGTCATTGTGTTTTGTAGTTGTTCAATTAATATATTGTACGACTGTTGTCATTTAGGTTGAATTTGGGTCTGTTGTCATTGTGTTTTGTTGTTGTTGTTCAATTGATATATTGCCCGGCTTTTGTTGTTTCAGTTGTATTTGGTCCTTTTGTTATTGTGTTTTGTTGTTGTTGATCCTTTGATATCTTGTCCAGCTGTTTTTGTTAAGTTCAGTTTGGTCCTGTTGTCATTGTGTTTTATTGTTGTTCATTTGATATCTTTTCCGGCTGTTGTTATTTAAGTTAAATTTGGTGCTGTTGTCATTGTGTTTTGTTGTTGTTGTTCAATTGATGTCTTGCCCGTCTGTTTTTATTGAAGTTGAATTTGGTGCTGTTGTCATTGGGTTTTGTTGTTGTTGTTAAATTGATGACTAGCTAGCCTGTTGTTGTTTAAGTTAAATTTGGTGCTGGTGTCATTGTGTTTTGTAGTTGTTTAATTGATATCTTGCCCGAGAGTTGTTGTTTAAGTTTAATTTGATCCTGTTGTCATTTTGTTCATTTGTTGTTGATCAATTGATATCTTGCCTGTCTGTTGTTGTTTAATTTCAATTTGGTCCTGTAGTCTTGTGTTTTATTGTTTTTGTTCATTTGATATCTTGTCTGGCTGTTGTTATGTAAGGTAAATTTTTTCCTGTTGTCATTGTGTTTTGTTGTTGTTGATCCATTGATACCTTGCCCTCTGTTGTTGTTAAGTTGAATTTTGTCCTGTTGTCTGTGTGTTTTGTTGTTGTTGTTAATTTGACATCTAGCCCGGCGCTGTTGTAGTTAACTTGAATTTTGTCCTGTTGTCTGTGAGTTTTGTTGTTGTTGTTCATTTGATAGCTTGCACGGCTGTTGTTAAGTTGAATTTGGTGCTGTTTTCATTGTGGTTTGTTGTTGTTGTTCAATTGATAACTTACCCGGCTATTGTTGTTTAAATTGAATTTGGTCCTGTTGTCATCTGGTTTTGTTGTTGTTGTTCAACTGATATCATGCCCGGTTGTTGTCATTTAAGTTGAATTTGTTCCTGTTGCCATTGTGTTTTTTTATTGTTGATCTGTTGATTTCTTGCCCGGCTGTTGTTTATGTTGAATTTATACCTGTTTCATTGTGTTTTTTTGTTTTTTGTTCATTAGATATCTGGCCCCGTTGATGTTATTTAAATTGAATCTGGTCCTGTTGTCATTGTATTTTGTTGTTGTTGTTGAATTGATATCTTGCCCGACTGTTAAGTTGAATTTGGTCTTGTTGTCATTGTGTTTTGTTGTTGGTGATCAATTGATATCTTGCCCGGCTGTTGTTAAGTTGAATTTGGTGATGGTGTCATTGTGTTTTGTAGTTGTTCAATTGATATCTTGCCCGACTGTTGTTGTTTAAGTTAAATTTGGTCCTGTTGTCATTGTGTTTTGTTGTTGTTTTTCAATTGATATATTGCGTGGCTGTTGTTAGTTAAGATGAATTTGGTCCTGTTGTCATTGTGTTTTGTTGTTGTTGATCCATTGATAACTTGCCCTCTGTTGGTGTTTAGTTGAATTTTGTCCTGTTGTCTGTGTATTTATTTGTTGTTGATCAATTGATATCTTGCCCGGCTGTTGTTGTTCAATTTCAATTTGGTCCTGTTGTCTTGTGTTTTGTTGTTTTTGTTCGATTGATAGCTTGCCCGGCTGTTGTTAAGTTGAATTTGGTGCTGTTGTCATTGTGTTTTGTTGTTGTTCAATTGATGTTTAGCCCGGCTGTCGCTGTTTAAGTTGAATTGAGTACTGTTGTCAGTGTTTTGTAGTTGTCCAATTGATATCTTACCCGACTGTTGTTGTTTGAGTTGATATTGGTCCTGTTGTCATTGTGTTTTGTTGTTGTTGTTCAATTGATATCTTGCCCTGCTGTTGTTGTTTCAGTTGTATTTGGTCCTGTTGTCATTGTGTTTTGTTGTAGATCAGTTGATATCTTGCCCGGCTATTGTTAAGTTGAATTTGGTCCTGTTGTCATTGTGGATTGTTTTTGTTGTTCAATTGATATCTAGCCCGGCTGTTGTTATTTCAGTTTAATTTGGTCCTGTTGTATTTGTATGTTGTTGTTGATGTTCAATTGATCTCTTGTGTCTGTTGTAATTTAAATTGAATTTGGTACTGTTGGCATTGTCCTTTGTTGTTGTTGATCAATTGATCTCTTACCCGGCTATTGTTGTTTAAATTGAATATGGTCCTGTTGTCATCTTATTTTGTCGTTGTTGTTCAACTGATAGCATGACCGGTTGTTGTTATTTAAGTTGAATTTGTTTCTGTTGCCATTGTGTTTTTTTGTTGTTGATCTGTTGATTTCTTGCCCGGCTGTTGTTGTTGAGTTGAATTGTTTTGCAGTTGTCATTGTTTTGTTGTTGTTGTTCATTTAATAGCTTTCTCAGCTGTTGTTGTTAAGTTGAATTTGATCCTGTTATCAGTGTGTTTTGTTGTTTTGGTACAATAGATATCTTGCCCAGCTGTTGTTAAGTTGAATTTGGTGCTGTTGTCATTGTGTTTTGTTGTTCAATTGATATCTAGCCCGGATGGTGTTGTTTAAGTTGAGTTTGATGTTGTTGTCATTTAGTTTTGTTGTTGTTGTTCAATCGATAACTTGCTAGCCTGTTGTTGTTTAAGTTAAATTTTGTCCTGTAGTCGGTGTGTTTAGTTGTTGTTGTTCAATTCATTTCTTGCCCGACTGTTGTTATTTAAGTTGAATTTGGTGCTGTTGTCATTGTGTTTTGTTGTTGTTGTTCAATTGATGTCCCCGACTGTTGTTATTTAAGTTGAATTTGTTTCTGTTGCCATTGTGTTTTGTTGTTGTTGATCTGTTAATTTCTTGCGCAGCTGTTGTTGTTGAGTTGAATTGTTTTGCAGTTGTCATTGTTTTGTTGTTGTTGTTCATTTAATAGCTTTCTCAGCTGTTGTTGTTAAGTTGAATTTGATCCTGTTATCAGTGTGTTTTGTTGTTTTGGTACAATTGATATCTTGCCCAGCTGTTGTTAAGTTGAATTTGGTGCTGTTGTCTTTGTGTTTTGTTGTTCAATTGATATCTAGCCCGGATGGTGTTGTTTAAGTTGAGTTTGATGTTGTTGTCATTTAGTTTTGTTGTTGTTGTTCAATCGATAACTTGCTAGCCTGTTGTTGTTTAAGTTAAATTTTGTCCTGTTGTCAGTGTGTTTAGTTGTTGTTGTTCAATTCATTTTTTGCCCGACTGTTGTTATTTAAGTTGAATTTGGTGCTGTTGTCATTGGGTTTTGTTGTTGTTGTTCAATTGATGTCCCCGACTGTTGTTATTTAAGTTGAATTTGGTGCTGTTGTCATTGTGTTTTCTTGTTGTTGTTCAATTGATATCTTGCCCGGCTGTTGTTATTTAAGTTGAAATTGGTCGTGTTGTCATTGTGTTTTTTTGTTGTTGATCCATTTATATCTTGCCTGGCTGTTGTTGTTAAGTTGAATTTGGTTCTGTTGTCAGCGTGTATTATTGTTGTTGTTCAATTCATATCTTGCCTGGCTGTTGTTGTTAAGTTGAATTTGGTCCTGTTGTCAGTGTGTTTTGTTGTTGTTGTTTAACTGATATCTTGCACAGTTGTTTTTATGTAAGTTGAATTGTGTGCTTTTGTCATTGTGTTTCGTGCTGTTGTTCAATTGATATACTGCCCGGCTGTTGTCATTTAAGTTGAATTTGGTTCTGTTGTCATTGTGTTTCGTTGTTGTTGTTCAATTGATTTATTGCCCGGCTGTTGTTGTTTCAGTTGTATTTGGTCTGTTGTTAATTGTGTTTTGTTGTTGTTGATCCTTTGATATCTTGCCCGGCTGTTTTTGTTAAGTTGAATTTGGTGCTGTTGTCATTTGTCTTTTGTTGTTCAATTGATATCTTGCCCGGCTGTTGTTGTTTAAGTTGAATTTGGTCCTGTTGTCGTTGTGTTTTCTTGTTGTTTTGCAATTGATATCTTGCCCAGCTGTTGTTATTTAAGTTGAATTTGTTCCGGTTGTCATTGTGTTTTGTTGTTGTTGATCCATTGATATCTTGCCTGACTGTTGTTAATTTGAATTTGGTCTCGTTGACATTGTGTTGTGTTGTTGTTTAATTGATATCTTGCCTGGCTGTTGTCAAGTCGAATTCGGTGCTGTTGTCCTTGTGTTTTGTAGTTGTTGTTCAGCTGATAACTAACTAGCCTGTTGTTGTTTAAATTAAATTTGGTCCTGTTGTCATTGTGGTTTGTTGTTGTTGTTCAATTGATATATTGCCTGACTGTTGTTAGTTAAGATGAATTTGGTCCTGTTGTCATTGTGTTTTGCTGTTGTTGATCCATTGATACCATGCTCTCTGTTGTTGTTAAGTTAAATTTTGTCCTGTTGTCTGTGTGTTTTGTTGTTTTTGTTTAATTGATATCTTGCCCGGCTGTTGTTGTTTAGTTGAATTAGGTCCTGTTGTCATTGTGTTTTGTTGTTGTTGTTCAATTGATATCTTGCCCGGTTGTTCTTGTTTGAGTTGAAATTGGTCCTGTTGTCATTGTGTTTTGTTGTTGTTGATCCATTGATATCTTGCCCGGCTGTTGTTGTTAAGTCGAATTCGGTGCTGTTGTCATTTAGTTTTGTTGTCGTTGTTCATCTGATAACTAGCTAGCCTGTTGTTGTTTAAATTAAACTTGATCCTGTTGTAATTGTGTTTTTTAGTTGTTCAAATGATATCTTGCCCGACTGTCGTTGTTTAAGTTGAAAACGGTTCTATTGTCATTGTGTTTTGTTGTTGTTCAGTTGATATATTACCCGGCTGTTGTTCTTTCAGTTGTATTTGATCCTGTTGTCACTGTGTTTTGTTGTTGTTGATCCTTTGATATCTTGCCTGGCTGTTGTTGTTTAGTTAATTTTGTCCAGGTTTGATTGTGTTTTGTTGTTGTTGTTCATTTGATGGCTTGCCCAGCTGTTGTTGTTAAGTAGAATTTGGTCCTGTTTTCAGTGTGTTTTGTTGTTGTTGTTCAATTGATATCTTGCGCGGCTGTTGTTGTTAAGTTAAATTTTGTCCTGGTTTGATTGTGTTTTGTTGTTTTTGTTCAATAGATATATTTTCTGGCTGTTGTTGTTATGTTGAATTTGGTGATGTTGTCATTGTGTTATTTTTTTGATCAATTTATAACTTGCCCGGCTTCATATTGTAAGTTGAATTTGGTGCTGTTGTCATTGTGTTGTGTTGTTATCAATTAATATCTTGCAAGGCTGTTGTTGTATAACTTTTATTTGGTCCTGTTGTCATTGTATTTTGTTGTTGTTGATCTTTTGATATCTTGCCTGGCTGTTGTTGTTAAGTTAAATTTGGTCCTGTTGTCGGTGTGTTTTGTTGTTTTGGTACAATTGATATCTCCGGCTGTTGTTGTTAATTTTAATTTGGTCCTGTTGTCATTCTGTTTTGTTGTTGTTGTTGTTCAACTGATATCTTTACCGGCTGTTGTTGTTTCAGTTGTATTTGGTGCTGGTGTCATTGCGTTTTATAGTTGTTTAAATGCTATTTTGCCCGACTGCTGTTGTTTAAGTTTAATTCGGTCCTGTTATCATTGTGTTTTGTTGTTGTTAATCTATTGATATCTTGCCTGGCTGTTGTTGTTAAGTTAAATTTTGTCTTGGTTTGATTGTGTTTTGTTGTTTTTGTTCAATAGATATATTTTTATGGCTGTTGTTGTTAAGTTGAATTAGGTGATGTTGTCATTGTGTTATTTTTTTGATCAATTTATAACTTGCCCGGCTGTCATATTGTCAGTTGAATTTGGTGCTGTTGTCATTGTGTTGTGTTGTTATCAATTTATATCTTGCAAGGCTGTTGTTGTATACGTTTTGATTGGTCCTGTTGTCATTGTGTTTTGTTCTTGTTGTTCAATTGATATATTGTCCGGCTGTTGTTGTTTCAGTTGTATTTGGTCCTGTTGTTATTGTGTTTTGTTGTTGTTGATCTTTTGATATCTTGCCTGGCTGTTGTTGTTAAGTTGAATTTGGTCCTGTTGTCGGTGTTTTTTGTTGTTTTGGTACAATTGATATCTCCGGCTGTTGTTGTTAATTTTAATTTGGTCCTGTTGTCATTGTGTTTTGTTGCTGTTGTTCTATTGATATCTTTCCCGGCTGTTGTTGTTTCAGTTGTATTTGGTGCTGGTGTCATTGTGTTTTATAATTGTTTAAATGCTATCTTGCCCGTCTGCTGTTGTTTAAGTTTAATTCGGTCCTGTTATTATTGTGTTTTGTTGTTGTTAATCTATTGATATCTTGCCTGGCTGTTGTTGTTTAAGTTGAATTTGGTCCTGTTGTCATTGTGTTTTGTTGTTGTTGTTCAATTGATATATTGTCCGGCTGTTGTTGTTTCAGTTGTATTTGGTCCTGTTGTTATTGTGTTTTGTTGTTGTTGATCTTTTGATATCTTGCCTGGCTGTTGTTGTTATGTTGAATTTGGTCCTGTTGTCGGTGTGTTTTGTTGTTTTGGTACAATTGATATCTCTGGCTGTTGTTGTTAATTTTAATTTGGTCCTGTTGTCATTGTGTTTTGTTGTTGTTGTTTCAGTTGTATTTGGTGCTGGTGTCATTGTGTTTTATAGTTGTTTAAATGATATCTTGCCAGCCTGCTGTTGTTTAAGTTTAATTCGGTCCTGTTATCATTATGTTTTATTGTTGTTAATCTATTGATATCTTGCCCGGCTGTTGTTGTTTAAGTTGAATTTGGTCCTGTTGTCATTGTGTTTTCATGTTGTTGTTAAATTGATATCTTGCTTGGCTGTTGTTATTTAAGTTGAATTTGGTCCTGTTGTCATTGTTTTTTGTTGTTTTTGTTCAATTGATATCTTGCCCGGCTGTTGTTGTTTCAGTTGTATTTGGTCCAGTTGCCATTATGTGTTGTTGTAGATCAGTTGATATCTTACCCGGCTGTTTTTAAGTTGAATTTGGTCCTGTTGTCATTGTGTTTTTTTGTTGTTGTTCAATTGATATCTAGCCCGGCTGTTGTTATTTCAGTTTAATTTGGTCCTGTTGTATTTGTATGTTTTTGTTGGTGTTCAATTGATCTCTTGCGTCTGTTGTAATTTAAGTTGAATTTGGTACTGTTGGCATCGTCCTTTGTTGTTGTTGTTTAACTGATATCTTGCCTGGTTGTTGTTAATTAGGTTGAATTTGTTCCTGTTGCCATTGTGTTTTTTTGTTGTTGTTGAATGATCTCTTGCCCGAATGTTTTAAGTTGAATTTGGTCTTGTTGTCATTGTGTTTTGGTGTTGATCAGTTTATATCTTGTCCAGCTGTTGTTGTTTAAGTTGAATTTGGTCTTGTTGTCATTGTGTTTTGTTGTTGGTGATCTGTTGATATCTTGCACGGCTGTTGTTGTTTAAGTGTTATTTGGTGCTGTTGTCATTGTTTTTTGTTGTTGTTGGTCCTTTGATAACTTGCCCGGCTGTTTTTATTAAGTTGAATTTGGTCCTGTTGTCAGTGTGTTTTGTTTTTGTTGTTCATTTGATAGCTTGCCCTGATGTTGTAGTTAAGTTGAATTTGGTGCTGTTGTCAATGCGCTGTGTTGTTGATCAATTGATATCTTGCAAGGCTGTTGTTGTTCAGTTTAATTTGGTTCTGTTATCATTGTGTTTTGTTGTTGTTGTTCAATTGATATCTTGTGTCTGTTGGTACTGTTGGCATTGTCCTTTGTTGTTGTTGATCAATTGATATCTTGCCTGGCTATTGTTGTTTAAATTGAATTTGGTCCTGTTGTCATCTTGTTTTTTTGTTGTTGTTCAACTGATATCTTGCCCGGCTGTTGTTGTTTATGTTGAATTTGGACCTGTTTTATTGTGTTTTGTTGTTTTTTGTTGTTCAATAGATATCTGGCCCCGTTGATGTTATTTAAATTGAATTTGGTCCTGTTGTCATTGTATTTTGTTGTTGTTGTTGAATTGATATCTTGCCTGACGGTTGTTAAGTTGAATTTGGTATTATTGTCATTGTGTTTTGTTGTTGGTGATCAATTGATATCTTGACCGGCTATTGTTGTTTAAGTTGAATTTGGTCTTGTTGTCATTGTGTTTTGTTGTTGGTGATCAAATGTTATCTTGTCCGGCTGTTGTTGTTTAAGTTGAATTTGGTCTTGTTGTCATTGTATTTTGTTGTTGTTGTTAAATTGATATCTTTCCCGGCTGTTGTTAAGTTGAATTTGGTCTTGTTGTCATTGTGATTTGTTGTTGGTGATCAATTGATATCTTGCCCGGCTGTTGTTGTTTAAGTTGAATGTGCTCTTGTTGTCATTGTGTTTTGTAGTTGTTCAATTGATAAATTGCTTGACTGTTATTATTTAAGCTGAATTTGGTCCTGTTGTCGTTGTGTTTTGTTGTTGATCAATTGATATCTTGCCTGGCTGTTGTTGTTAAGTTGAATTTGGTCCTGTTGTCTCTGTAATTTGTTGTTGTTCATTTGATAGTATTTTGTTGTTGTTGTTCATTTGATATCTTGCCTGGCTGTTGTTGTTTAAGTTGAATTTCATCCTGTTGGCAATGTGTTTTGTTGTTGTTGTTTAATTGATATCTTGCATTGCTGTTGTTGTTTAAGTTAAATTTGGTTCTGTTGTCATTGTGTTTTGTTGTTGTTGATCCTTTGATATCTTGCCCGGCTGTTTTTGTTCAGTTGAATTTGGTCCTGTTGTCAGTGTGTTTTGTTGTTGTTGTTCAATTGATATCTAGCCCGACTGTGTTTGTTAAGTTAAATTTGGTCCAGTTGTCCGTCTGTTTTGTTGCTGTTGTTAGTTTGATAGCTTGCCCGTACGTTGTTGTTAAGTAGAATTTGGTGCTGTTGTCATTTGTCTTTTGTTGTTGTTTAATTGATATCTTGCCCTGCTGTTGTTGTTTTAGTTGAATTTGGTGTTGTCAGTGTCTTTTGTTGTTGTTGTTCAATTGATATCTTTCCCCGCTGTTGTTGTTAAGTTCAATTAGGTGCTGTTGTCATTGTGTTGTGTTGTTGATCAATTAATATCTTGCAATTCTGTTGTTGTTTAAGTTTAATTTGGTCCTGTTGTCATTATGTTTTCTTGTTGTTGTTCGACTGATATCTTGCCTGGCTGTTGTTGTTAAGTTAAATATTGTCCTGGTTTCAATGTGTCGTGTTGTTGATCAATTGATATATTGCACGGCTGTTGTTGTTTAAGTTTTATTTGGTGCTGTTGTCAATGTGTTGTGTCGTTGATCAATTGATATCTTGCCTGGCTGTTGTTTTGCAAGTTGAATTTTGTCCTGTTGTCATTGTGATTTGTTGTTGTTCAATTGATATCTTGCCCGGCGGTTGTTATTTGAATTCAATTTGGTTCTGTTGTCATTGTAGTTTGTTCTTGTTGATTTATTGATACCTTGCCCGGCTCTTGTTGTTAAGTTGAATTTGGTACTGTTGTCAATGTGTTATGTTGTTGTTCAATTTATATCTTGCCTGGCTGTTGTTTTTTAAGTTGAATTTGGTGCTGTTGTCATTGTGTTTTGTTGTTTTCGTTCAATTGATATCTTGAAAGGATGTTGCTGTTAAGGTGAATTTTGTCCTGTTGCCAGTGTGTTTTGTTGCTGTTGTTCAATTGTTCAACGTAATATCTTGCCCGGCAGTTGTTATTCAAATTGAAATTGGTCCTGTTGTCATTGTGTTTTGTAGTTGTTCAATTGATAAATTGCCCGACTGTTATTATTTAAGCTGAATTTGGTCCTGTTGTCATTGTGTTTTGTGTTGTTGATCAATTGATATCTTGCAAAGCTGTTACTGTTCAGTTGAATTTTGTACTGTTGTCACTGTGTTGTGTTGTTGATCAATTGATATCTTGCAAGGATGTTGCTGTTAATCTGAATTTTGTCCTGTTGCCAGTGTGTTTTGTGGTTGTTGTTCATTTGATAGCTTACCCGGCTGTTGTAGTTAAGTTGAATTTGGTCCTGTTATCATTGTGTTTTGTTGTTGTTGTTCAATTGATATCTTTCCCGGCTGTGGTTGTTTCAGTTGTATTTGGTCCTGTTTTCATTGTGTTTTGTTGTAGATCAGTTGATATCTTGCCCGGCTGTTGTTCAGTTGCATTTGGTTCTGTTTTCATTGTGTTTTGTTGTTGTTGTTCAATTGATATTTAGCGCAACTGTTGTTATTTCAGTTTAATTTTTTCCTGTTGTATTTGTATGTTGTTGCTAGTGTTCAACTGATCTCTTGTGTCTGTTGTAATTTAAGTTGAATTTGGTACTGTTGGCATCGTACTTTGGTGTTGTTGTTCAACTGATATCTTGCCCGGCTGTTGTTGTTTATGTTGAATTTGGACCTGTTTCATTGTGTTTTGTTGTTTTTGTTTTGAATAGATATCTGGCCCCGTTGATGTTATTTAAATTGAATTGGTCCTGTTTTCATTGTAATTTGTTGTTGTTGTTAAATTGATATCTTGCCCGACTGTTGTTAAGTTGAATTTGGTCTTGTTGTTTTTGTTTTGTAGTTGTTCAATTGATATCGTGTAGCGACTACTCCTCTGAAACTACTTGACATTTTTTTATGAAACTTCACAGGAATGCTGATCACCTAGCTATCAAAATCTATCAGTAGAGCTTCAAGGTCATTGACCTCTTGTTTTGTTGTTGATCTGGTGATTTCTTGCCCGGTTGTTGTTGTTTAGGTTGAATT
Source organism: Cyrtodaria siliqua (assembly GCA_037043455.1). Classification (NCBI taxonomy): domain Eukaryota; kingdom Metazoa; phylum Mollusca; class Bivalvia; order Adapedonta; family Hiatellidae; genus Cyrtodaria; species Cyrtodaria siliqua. The sequence goes on along the minus strand of JAWPHD010013915.1, from coordinate 24,316 downwards.
TGGACCTGTTTTATTGTGTTTTTATGTTTTTTTGTTCAATAGATATCTGGCCCCGTTGATGTTATTTAAATTGAATTTGGTCCTGTTTTCATTGTGTTTGGTTGTTGTTGTTCAATTGATATCTTGCCTGGCTGTTGTTGTTTCAGTTGTATTTGGTCCTGATGTCATTGTGTTTTGTTGTAAATCATTTGATATCTTGCCCGGCTATTGTTAAGGTGAATTTGGTCCTGATGTTAATGTGGTTTGTTGTTGTTGTTCAATTGATATCTAGCCCGGCTGTTGTTATTTCAGTTTAATTTGGTCCTGTTGTATTTGTATGTTGTTGTTGGTGTTCAATTGATCTCTTGTGTCTGTTGTAATTGAAGTTGAATTTGGAACTGTTGGCATCGTCCTTTATTTTTGTTGATCAATTGATATCTTACCGGGCTATTGTTGTTTAAATTGAATTTGGTCCTGTTTTCATCTTGTTTTGTTGTTGTTCGACTGATATTATGCCCAGTTGTTGTTATTTAAGTTGAATTTGTTCCTGTTGCCATTGTGTTTTTTTGTTGTTGATCTGGTGATTTCTTGCCCGGCTGTTGTTGTTTAGGTTGAATTTGGACCTGTTTTATTGTGTTTTTATGTTTTTTTGTTCAATAGATATCTGGCCCCGTTGATGTTATTTAAATTGAATTTGGTCCTGTTGTCATTTTATTTTGTTGTTGTTGTTGAATTGATATCTTGCCCGACTGTTGTTAAGTTGAATTTGGTCTTGTTGTTATTGTGTTTTGTTGTTGATCAGTTTATATCTTGTCAAGCTGTTGTTGTTTAAGTTGAATTTGGTCTTGTTGTCTATGTGTTTTGTTGTTGGTGATCAATTGATATCTTGCCCGGCTGTTGTTATTTAAGTTGAATTTGGTCTTGTTGCCATTGTGTTTTGTTGTTGATCAGTTTATATATTGTCCAGCTATTGTTGTTTAAGTTGAATTTGGTCTTGTTGTCATTGTGTTTTGTTGTTGGTGATCAGTTGATATCTTGCACGACTGTTGTTGTTTAAGTTTTTTTTTATCCTGTTGTCATTGTGTTTTGTAGTTGTTCAATTGATAAATTGCCCGACTGTTATTATTTAAGCTGAATTTGGTCCTGTTGTCATTGTGTTTTGTTGTTGATCAATTGATATCTTGCCCGGCTCTTGTTGTTAAGTTGAACTTGATCCTTTTTTCTCTGTATTTTGTTGTTGTTTATTTCATAGTATTTTGTTGTTGTTGTTTATTTGATAGCTTTCCCAGCTGTTGTTGTTAAGTTGAATTTGATCCTGTTATCAGTGTGTTTTGTTGTTTTGTAACAATTGATATCTTGCCCGGCTGTTGTTATTTACATTGAATTTGGTGCTGTTGTCATTGTGTTTTTTTGTCGTTGTTTAATTGATAACTTGCTAGCCTGTTATTTTGGTGCTGTTGTCATTGTGTATTGTTGTTGTTGTTCATTTGATATCTTGCCCGGCTGTTGTTATTTAAGTTGAATTTGGTCTTGTTGTCGTGTGTTTTGTTGTTGTTTATCAGTTGATATCTTTCCCAGCTGTTGTTAAGTTGAATTTTGTTTTGGCTTCATTGTGATTTTTTGTTGTTGTTGTTCATTTCATAGCTATCCCTGCTGTTGTTGCTAAGTTGAATTTGGTGCTGTTGTCATTGTGTTTTGTTGTTGTTCTTCAATTGATATCTAGCCAGGCTGTTGTTGTTTAAGTTGAATTTGGTGCTGTTGTCATTGTGTTTTTTTGTTGGTTCAACTGATATCTTTCACGGTTATTGCTATGTATGTTGAATTTTGTGCTGTTGTTCTTACTTATGTTTTGTTGCTGTTGTTCAATTGATAACTTGCTCGGCTGTGGTTGTTTAATTTAAATTTGGTGCTGTTGTCATTGTGTTTTGTTGTTATTGTTCAATTGATATATTGCCCAGCTGTTGGTGTTTCAGTTGTATTTGGTCCTGTTGTCATTGTGTTTTGTTGTTGTTCATTTGATATCTTTCCCGGCTGTTGTTATTCAAGTTGAATTTTGTGCTGTTGTCATTGTGTTTTGTTGTTGTTGTTCAATTGATAATTAGCGAGCCTGTTGTTGTTTAAGTTAAATTTGGTGCTGGTGCATTGTGTTTTGTAGTTGTTCAATTGATATCTTGCCCGAGTGTTGTTATTTTAGTTTAATTTGGTCCTGTTGTCATTTTGTTTTGTTGTTGATCAATTGATATCTAGCCCGGCTGTTGCAGTTTAAGTTTAATTTGGTCTGTTGTCATTGTGTTTTGTTGTTGTTGTTCAGTTGATGTCTTGCCCGTCTGCTTTCATTTAAGTTGAATTCTGTGATGGTGTCATTGTGTTTTGTAGTTGTTCAATTGATATCTTGCCCGACTGTTGTTGTTTAAGTTACATTTGGTCCTGTTGTCATTGTGTTTTGTTGTTGTTATTCAGTTAATATCTTGCCTGGTTGTTGTTGTTTAGTTGATTTTTTTCCTGTTGTCATTGTGTTTTTTTGTTGTTGTTTAGTTGATAACTTGCTCGGCTGTTGTTGTTTCAGTTAAATTTGGTTCTGTTGTCATTGTGTTTTGTTCTTGTTGTTCAATTGATATATTGCCCGGCTGTTGTTGCTTAAGTTGTATTTGGTCCTGTTGTTATTGTGCTTTGTTGTTTTTGTTCAATTGATATCTTGCCTGGCTGTTGTTATTTAGGTTGAATTTGTTCCTGTTGTCATTGTGTTTTGTTGTTGTTGATCCATTGATACCTTGCCCTCTGTGGTTGTTAAGTTGAATTTTGTTCTGTTGTCTGTGTGTTTTGTTGTTGTTGTTCAATTGATATCTAGCCCGGCGCTGTTGTTGTTAAGTTTAATTTGGTCCTGTTAACATTGTGTTTTGTTGTTATTGTTCATTTGATAGCTTGCCCGGCTGTTGTTAAGTTGAATTTGGTTCTGTTGTAATTGTGTTTTGTTGTTGTTCAATTGATGTCTATCCCAGATGTTGTTGTTTAAGTTGAATTTAGTACTGTTGTCAGTGTTTTGTAGTTGTCCAATTGATATCTTGCCCGGCTGTTGTTGTTTGAGATGAATTTGGTCCTGTTGTCATTGTGTTTTGTTGTTGTTGTTGTTCAATTGATATATTGTCCGGCTGTTGTTGTTTCAGTAGTATTTGGTCCTCTTGTCATTGTGATTTGTTGTAGATGAGTTGATATCTTGCCCGGCTATTGTTAAGTTGAATTTGGTCCTGTGGTCATTGTAGTTTGTTGTTGTTGTTCAATTGATATCTAGCCGGCTGTTGTTATTTCAGTTTAATTTGGTCCTGTTGTATTTGTATGTTGTTGTTGGTGTTCAATTGATCTCTTGTGTCTGTTGTAATTTGGTCCTGTTGTCAGTTGTTTTGTTGTTGATCAATTGATATCTTGCAATGTTGTTGTCATTTAAATTGAATTTGGTCCTGTTGTTATTGTGCTTTTTTGTTGTTGATCCATTGGTATCTTGCCCGGCTGTTGTTGTTAAGTTGAATTTGGTGCTGTTGTCAGTCTGTTTTGTTGTTGATCAATTGATATCTTGCAATGTTGTTGTCATTTAAATTGAATTTGGTCCTGTTGTTATTGTGCTTTTTTGTTGTTGATCCATTGGTATCTTGCCCGGCTGTTGTTGTTAAGTTGAATTTGGTCCCGTTGTCAGTGTGTTTTGTTGTTTTGGTACAATTGATATCTTGCCCAGCTGTTGTTAAGTTGAATTTGGTGTTGTTGTCATTATGTTTTGTTGTTGTTCAATTGATATCTAGCCCGGCTGTTGTTGTTTAAGTTGAATTTGGTGTTGTTGTCGTTGAGTTTTGTTGTGGTTGTTCAATTGATAACTTGCTAGCCTGTTGCTGTTTAAGTTAAATTTGGTCCTGTTGTCAGTGTGTTTGTTGTTGTTGTTCAATTCATTTCTTGTCCGACTGTTGTTATTTAAGTTGAATTTGGTGCTGTTGTCATTGTTTTGCAGTTGTCATTGTTTTGTTGTTGTTGTTCATTGAATAGCTTTCCCAGCTGTTGTTGTTATTTTGAATTTGATCCTGTTATCAGTGTGTTTTGTTGTTTTGGTACAATTGATATCTTGCCCAGCTGTTGTTAAGTTGAATTTGGTGCTGTTGTCATTGTTTTTAGTTGTTGTTCAATTAATATCTAGCCCGGCTGTTGTTGTTCAAGTTGAATTTGGTGTTGTTGTCATTGAGTTTTGTTGTTGTTGTTCCATTCATTTCTTGTACTACTGTTGTTATTTAAGTTGAATTTGGTGCTGTTGTCATTGTTTTATCTTGTCGTTGTTCAATTGATAACTTGCTAGCCTGTTGTTTTGGTACTGTTGTCATTGTTAATATCTTGCCCGGCTGTTGTTATTTAAGTTGAATTTGGTCTTGTTGTCGTGTGTTTTGTTGTTGTTTTTCAGTTGATATCTTTCCCAGCTGTTGTTAAGTTGAATTTTGTCTTGGCTTCATTGTGTTTTGTTGTTGTTGTTCATTTGATAGCTAGCCCGGCTGTTGTTGCTAAGTTGAATTTGGTGCTGTTGTCATTGTGTTTTGTTGTTGTTGTTCAATTGATATCTTGCCCGACTGTTGTTATTTCAGTTTAATTTGGTCCTGTTGTCATTGTGTTTTTTTGTTATTGATCCATTGATATCTTGCCTGGCTATTGTTGTTAAGTTGAATTTGGTCTTGTTTTCATTGTATTTTGTTGTTGTTTAATTGATATCTTGCCTGGCTGTTGTTAAGTCGAATTCGGTGCTGTTGTCATTGTGTTTTGTTGTTCAGCTGATAACAAGCTAGCCTGTTGTTTTTAAATTAAACTTGGTGATGGTGTCATTGTGTTTTGTAGTTGTTCAATTGATTTCTTGTCCGACTGTTGTTATTTAAGTTGAATTTGGTGCTGTTGTCATTGTTTTGCAGTTGTCATTGTTTTGTTGTTGTTGTTCATTGAATAGCTTTCCCAGCTGTTGTTGTTATTTTGAATTTGATCCTGTTATCAGTGTGTTTTGTTGTTTTGGTACAATTGATATCTTGCCCAGCTGTTGTTAAGTTGAATTTGGTGCTGTTGTCATTGTTTTTAGTTGTTGTTCAATTGATATCTAGCCCGGCTGTTGTTGTTCAAGTTGAATTTGGTGTTGTTGTCATTGAGTTTTGTTGTTGTTGTTCCATTCATTTCTTGTCCTACTGTTGTTATTTAAGTTGAATTTGGTGCTGTTGTCATTGTTTTATCTTGTCGTTGTTCAATTGATAACTTGCTAGCCTGTTGTTTTGGTACTGTTGTCATTGTTAATATCTTGCCCGGCTGTTGTTATTTAAGTTGAATTTGGTCTTGTTGTCGTGTGTTTTGTTGTTGTTTTTCAGTTGATATCTTTCCCAGCTGCTGTTAAGTTGAATTTTGTCTTGGCTTCATTGTGTTTTGTTGTTGTTGTTCATTTGATAGCTAGCCCGGCTGTTGTTGCTAAGTTGAATTTGGTGCTGTTGTCATTGTGTTTTGTTGTTGTTGTTCAAATGATATCTTGCCCGACTGTTGTTATTTCAGTTGAATTTGGTCCTGTTGTCATTGTGTTTTTTTGTTATTGATCCATTGATATCTTGCCTGGCTATTGTTGTTAAGTTGAATTTGGTCTTGTTTTCATTGTATTTTGTTGTTGTTTAATTGATATCTTGCCTGGCTGTTGTTAAGTCGAATTTGGTGTTGTTGTCATTGTGTTTTGTTGTTCAGCTGATAACAAGCTAGCCTGTTGTTTTTAAATTAAACTTGGTGATGGTGTCATTGTGTTTTGTAGTTGTTCAATTGATTTCTTGTCCGACTGTTGTTGTTTAAGTTGAATTTGGTGTTGTTGTCATTGTTTTGCAGTTGTCATTGTTTTGTTGTTGTTGTTCATTGAATAGCTTTCCCAGCTGTTGTTGTTATTTTGAATTTGATCCTGTTATCAGTGTGTTTTGTTGTTTTGGTACAATTGATATCTTGCCCAGCTGTTGTTAAGTTGAATTTGGTGCTGTTGTCATTGTTTTTAGTTGTTGTTCAATTGATATCTAGCCCGGCTGTTGTTGTTCAAGTTGAATTTGGTGTTGTTGTCATTGAGTTTTGTTGTTGTTGTTCCATTCATTTCTTGTCCTACTGTTGTTATTTAAGTTGAATTTGGTGCTGTTGTCATTGTTTTATCTTGTCGTTGTTCAATTGATAACTTGCTAGCCTGTTGTTTTGGTACTGTTGTCATTGTTAATATCTTGCCCGGCTGTTGTTATTTAAGTTGAATTTGGTCTTGTTGTCGTGTGTTTTGTTGTTGTTTTTCAGTTGATATCTTTACCAGCTGTTGTTAAGTTGAATTTTGTCTTGGCTTCATTGTGTTTTGTTGTTGTTGTTCATTTGATAGCTAGCCCGGCTGTTGTTGCTAAGTTGAATTTGGTGCTGTTGTCATTGTGTTTTGTTGTTGTTGTTCAAATGATATCTTGCCCGACTGTTGTTATTTCAGTTGAATTTGGTCCTGTTGTCATTGTGTTTTTTTGTTATTGATCCATTGATATCTTGCCTGGCTATTGTTGTTAAGTTGAATTTGGTCTTGTTTTCATTGTATTTTGTTGTTGTTTAATTGATATCTTGCCTGGCTGTTGTTAAGTCGAATTTGGTGTTGTTGTCATTGTGTTTTGTTGTTCAGCTGATAACAAGCTAGCCTGTTGTTTTTAAATTAAACTTGGTGATGGTGTCATTGTGTTTTGTAGTTGTTCAATTGATATTTTGCCCGACTGTTGTTGTTTAAGTTAAATTTAGTCCTGTTGTCATTGTGTTTTGTTGTTGTTGTTCAATTGATATCTTGCCTGGCTGTTGTTAGTTAAGATGAATTTGGTCCTGTTGTCATTGTGTTTTTGTTGTTATTGATCTATTGATAACTTGGCCTCTGTTGTTGTTTAGTTGAATTTTGTCCTGTTGTCTGTGTGTTTTGTTGTTGTTGTTGTTCAGTTGATATCTTGCCCGGCTGTTGTTGTTCAGTTGAATTTGGTCTTGTTTTCATTGTGTTTTGTTGTTGTTGTTGTTGTTCAATTGATGTCTTGCCCATCTGTTGTTATTTAAATTGAATTTGATCTTGTTATCATTGTGTTTTGTTTTTGTTCAGTTGATATCTTGCCCGACTGTTGTTGTTAAAGTTTAATTTGGTGCTTTTGTCATTGTGTCTTGTGTTGTTGATCCATTGAAACCTTGCCCTCTGTTGTTGTTAAGTTGAATTTCATCCTGTTGTCATTGTGTTACGTTGTTGTTGTTGTTCATTTGATAGCTTGCCCGGCTGTTGTTAAGTGGAATTTGGTGCTGTTGTCATTGTGTTTTGTTGTTGTTCATTTGATATTTAGCCCGGCTGTTGTTGTTTAAGTTGAATTTGGTGCTGTTGTCATTGTGTTTTGTTGTTGTTCAATTGATATTTAGCCCGGCTGTTGTTGTTAAGTTGAATTTGGTCCTGTTGTCAATGTGTTTTGTTCTTGTTGTTTAATTGTTATTTAAATTGAATTTGGACCTGTTGTCATTTGGTGTTGTTGTTGTTGATTCATTGATATCTTGCCTTTCTGTTGTTGTTAAGTTGAATTTGGTCCTGTTGTCAGTGTGTTTTGTTGTTGTTCAATTCATATCTTGCCCGACTGTTGTTATTTAAGATGAATTTGGTGCTGTTGTCATTGTGTTTTGTTGTCGTTGTTCAATTGATAACTAGCTAGCCTGTTGTTTTGTTACTGTTGTCATTGTGTTTTGTTGTTGTTGTTCATTTGCTATCTTGCCTGGCTGTTGTTATTTAAGTTGAATTTGGTCTTGTTGTCGTGTGTTTTGCTGTTGTTGTTCAATTCATATCTTGCTCGACTGTTGTTGTTTAAGTTAAATTTGGTGCACTTGCCATTGTGTTTTGTTGCTTTGTTCAATTGATATTTTGCCCGGCTGTTGTCATTTAAGTTGAATTTGGCTCTGTTGTTATTGTGTTTTGTTGTACTTGTTCAATTGATTTATTGCCCGGCTGTTGTTGCTTCAGTTGTATTTGGTCCTGTTGTAATTGTGTTTTGATGTTGTTGTTCAATTGATATCTTGCCCGGCTATTGTTGTTAAGTTGAATTTGGTGCTGTTGTCATTTGTCTTTTGTTGTTGTTTAATTGATATCTTACCCTGCTGTTGTTGTGTAAGTTGAATTTGGTGTTGTCAGTATGTTTTGTTGTTGTTGTTCAATTATATCTTGCCCGGCTTCTGTTGTTAAGTTCAATTGGGTGCTGTTGTCATTGTGTTGTGTTGTTGATCACTTGATATCTTGCCCGGCTGACTTTTTTAAGTTGAATTTGGTGTTGTCATTGTGTTTTGTTGTTGTTGATCCATTGATATCTTGCCTGGCTATTGTTGTTAAGTTGAAGTTGGTCTTGTTGCCGTTGTGTTTTGTTGTTGTTTAATAGATATATTGCCTGGCTGTTGTTAAGTCAAATTCGGTGCTGTTGTCATGGTGTTTTGTTGTTGTTGTTCAGCTGATAACTAGCTAGCCTGTTGTTGTTTAAATTAAAGTTGGTGATGGTGTCATTGTGTTTTGTAGTTGTTCAATTGATATCTTGCCCGACTGTTGTTGTTTAAGTCAAATTTGGTCCTGTTGTCATTGTGTTTATTATTGTTGTTCAGTTGATATCTTGCCCAGCTGTTGTTATTTAAGTTGAATTTAGTCCTGTTTCGTTGTGTTTTCTTGTTGTTGTTCAATTGATATCTTGCCCAGCTGATGTTATTTAAGTTGAATTTGGTCCAGTTGTCATTGTGTTTTGTTGTTGTTGATCCATTGATATCTTGCCTGGCTGTTGTTAAGTCGAATTCGGTGCTGTTGTCATTGTGTTTTGTTGTTGTTGTTCAGCTGTTAACTAGCTAGCCTGTTGTTGTTCAAATTAAACTTGGTGATGGTGTCATTGTGTTTTGTAGTTGTTCAATTGATATTTGCCCGACTGTTGTTGTTAAAGTTGAATTTGGTCCAGTTTTCATTGTGTTTTGTTGTTGTTGTTTAGTTGATATCTTGTCCGGCTGTTGTTATTTAAATTGAATTTGGTCCTGTTGTCATTGTGTTTTCTTGTTGTTGATCCATTGATATCTTGCCTTTCTGTTCTTGTTAATTTGAATTTGGTCCTGTTGTCAGTGTGTTTTGTTGTTGTTGTTCAATTCATATCTTGCCCGACCGTTATTTAAGTTGAACTTGGTACTGTTGTCATTGTGTTTTGTTGTCGTTGTTCAATTGATAACTTGCTAGCCTGTTGTTTTGGTACTGTTGTCATTGTGTTTTGTTGTTGTTGTTCATTTAATATCTTGCCCGGCTGTTGCTATTTAAGTTGAATTTGGTCTTGTTGTCGTGTGTTGTGTTGTTGTTTTTCAGTTGATATCTTTCCCAGCTGTTGTTAAGTTGAATTTTGTCTTGGTTTCATTGTGTTTTGTTGTTTTTGTTCATTTGATAGCTAGCCCAGCTGTTGTTGCTAAGTTAAATTTGGTGCTGTTGTCATTGTGTTTTTTTGTTGTTGTTCTATTGATATCTAGCCCGACTGTTGTTATTTAAGTTCAATTTGGTGCTGTTGTCAGTCTGTTTTGTTGTTGATCAATTGATATCTTGCAAGGTTGTTGTTTATGTTTAATTTTTTACTGTTGTCAGTGTGTTTTGTTGTTGTTGTTCAGTTGATATATTGTCCGGCTGTTGTTGTTTCAATTGTATTTGATCCTGTTGTTCGTGTGTTTTGTTGTTATTGTTTAGTTGATATCTTGCCCGGCTGTTGTTATTTAAATTGAATTTGATCTTTTTATCATTGTGTTTTGTTGTTGTTCAATTGATAACTTGCTCGGCTGTGCTTGTTTAAGTTAAATTTGATGCTGATGTCATTGTGTTTTGTAGTTGTTCAATTAATATCTTGTACGACTGTTGTCATTTAGGTTGAATTTGTGTCTGTTGTCATTGTGTTTTGTTGTTGTTGTTCAATTGATATATTGCCCGGCTTTTGTTGTTTCAGTTGTATTTGGTCCTTTTGTTATTGTGTTTTGTTGTTGTTGATCCTTTGATATCTTGTCCAGCTGTTTTTGTTAAGTTCAGTTTGGTCCTGTTGTCATTGTGTTTTATTGTTGTTCATTTGATATCTTTTCCGGCTGTTGTTGTTAAGTCAAATTCGGTGCTGTTGTCATTGTGTTTTGTTGTTGTTGTTCAGCTGATAACTAGCTAGCCTGTTGTTGTTTAAATTAAACTTGGCGATGTTGTCATTGTGTTTTGTAGTTGTTCAATTGATATCTTGCCCGACTGTTGTTGTTTAAGTCAAATTTGGTCCTGTTGTCATTGTGTTGGTTATTGTTGTTCAGTTGATATCTTGCCCAGCTGTTGTTATTTAAGTTGAATTTAGTCCTGTTTCGTTGTGTTTTCTTGTTGTTGTTCAATTGATATCTTGCCCAGCTGATGTTATTTAAGTTGAATTTGGTCCAGTTGTCATTGTGTTTTGTTGTTGTTGATCCATTGATATCTTGCCTGGCTGTTGTTAAGTCGAATTCGGTGCTGTTGTCATCGTGTTTTGTTGTTGTTGTTCAGCTGTTAACTAGCTAGCCTGTTGTTGTTCAAATTAAACTTGGTGATGGTGTCATTGTGTTTTGTAGTTGTTCAATTGATATTTGCCCGACTGTTGTTGTTAAAGTTGAATTTGGTCCAGTTTTCATTGTGTTTTGTTGTTGTTGTTCAGTTGATATCTTGTCCGGCTGTTGTAATTTAAATTGAATTTGGTCCTGTTGTCATTGTGTTTCCTTGTTGTTGATCCATTGATATCTTGCCTTTCTGTTCTTGTTAATTTGAATTTGGTCCTGTTGTCAGTGTGTTTTGTTGTTGTTGTTCAATTCATATCTTGCCCGACTGTTATTTAAGTTGAACTTGGTACTGTTGTCATTGTGTTTTGTTGTCGTTGTTCAATTGATAACTTGCTAGCCTGTTGTTTTGGTACTGTTGTCATTGTGTTTTGTTGTTGTTGTTCATTTAATATCTTGCCCGGCTGTTGGTATTTAAGTTGAATTTGGTCATGTTGTCGTGTGTTGTGTTGTTGTTTTTCAGTTGATATCTTTCCCAGCTGTTAAGTTGAATTTTGTCTTGGTTTCATTGTGTTTTGTTGTTTTTGTTCATTTGATAGCTAGCCCAGCTGTTGTTGCTAAGTTAAATTTGGTGCTGTTGTCATTGTGTTTTTTTGTTGTTGTTCTATTGATATTTAGCCCGACTGTTGTTATTTAAGTTCAATTTGGTGCTGTTGTCAGTCTGTTTTGTTGTTGATCAATTGATATCTTGCAAGGTTGTTGTTTATGTTTAATTTTTTACTGTTGTCATTGTGTTTTGTTGTTGTTGTTCAGTTGATATATTGTCCGGCTGTTGTTGTTTCAATTGTATTTGATCCTGTTGTTCGTGTGTTTTGTTGTTATTGTTTAGTTGATATCTTGCCCGGCTGTTGTTATTTAAATTGAATTTGATCTTTTTATCATTGTGTTTTGTTGTTGTTCAATTGATAACTTGCTCGGCTATGCTTGTTTAAGTTAAATTTGATGCTGTTGTCATTGTGTTTTGTAGTTGTTCAATTAATATCTTGTACGACTGTTGTCATTGAGGTTGAATTTGGGTCTGTTGTCATTGTGTTTTGTTGTTGTTGTTCAATTGATATATTGCCCTGCTTTTGTTGTTTCAGTTGTATTTGGTCCTTTTGTTATTGTGTTTTGTTGTTGTTGATCCTTTGATATCTTGTTCAGCTGTTTTTGTTAAGTTCAGTTTGGTCCTGTTGTCATTGTGTTTTATTGTTGTTCATTTGATATCTTTTCCGGCTGTTGTTATTTAAGTTAAATTTGGTGCTGTTGTCATTGTGTTTTGTTGTTGTTGTTCAATTGATGTCTTGCCCGTCTGTTTTTATTTAAGCTGAATTTGGTGCTGTTGTCATTGTGTTTTGTTGTTGTTGTTAAATTGATGACTAGCTAGCCTGTTGTGGTTTAAGTTAAATTTGGTCCTGTTGTCATTTTGTTCATTTGTTGTTGATCAATTGATATCTTGCCTGTCTGTTGTTGTTTAATTTCAATTTGGTCCTGTCGTCTTGTGTTTTGTTGTTGTTGTTCAATTGATATATTGCCCTGCTTTTGTTGTTTCAGTTGTATTTGGTCCTTTTGTTATTGTGTTTTGTTGTTGTTGATCCTTTGATATCTTGTTCAGCTGTTTTTGTTAAGTTCAGTTTGGTCCTGTTGTCATTGTGTTTTATTGTTGTTCATTTGATATCTTTTCCGGCTGTTGTTATTTAAGTTAAATTTGGTGCTGTTGTCATTGTGTTTTGTTGTTGTTGTTCAATTGATGTCTTGCCCGTCTGTTTTTATTGAAGCTGAATTTGGTGCTGTTGTCATTGTGTTTTGTTGTTGTTGTTAAATTGATGACTAGCTAGCCTGTTGTGGTTTAAGTTAAATTTGGTCCTGTTGTCATTTTGTTCATTTGTTGTTGATCAATTGATATCTTGCCTGTCTGTTGTTGTTTAATTTCAATTTGGTCCTGTCGTCTTGTGTTTTGTTGTTTTTGTTCATTTGATATCTTGTCTGGCTGTTGTTATTTAAGGTGAATTTTTTCCTGTTGTCATTGTGTTTTGTTGTTGTTGATCCATTGATATCTTGCCCTCTGTTGTTGTTAAGTTGAATTTTGTCCTGTTGTCTGTGTGTTTTGTTGCTGTTGTTCAATTGACATCTAGCCCGGCGCTGTTGTAGTTAACTTGAATTTTGTCCTGTTGTCTGTGAGTTTTGTTGTTGTTGTTCATTTGATAGCTTGCACGGCTGTTGTTAAGTTGAATTTGGTGCTGTTTTCATTGTGTTTTGTTGTTGTTGTTCAATTGATATCTTGCCCTGCTGTTGTTGTTTCAGTTGTATTTGGTCCTGTTGTCATTGTGGTTTGTTGTTGTTGTTCAATTGATAACTTACCCGGCTATTGTTGTTTAAATTGAATTTGGTCCTGTTGTCATCTGGTTTTGTTGTTGTTGTTCAACTGATATCATGCCCGGTTGTTGTCATTTAAGTTTGGGGGCGTCCGTGGCCGAGTGGTTAACGTCTCTGACTTGAAATCACTTGCCCCTCACCGCTGTAGGTTCGATCCCTCATCGGCCTAGGAATCTTTATGTGAGGAAGCTATCCAGCTGGCTTACGGAACGTCGGTGGTTCTACCCAGGTGCCCTCCCGTGCACGAAAATTGCCCGGAGAGGCACCTGGAGTCTTCTTCCACCAATGGAAGCTGGAAAGTCGCCATATGACCTTAGCTGTTGGTGCGACTATAAAATCCAATTCAATTCAATTGTCATTTAAGTTGAATTTGTTCCTGTTGCCATTGTTTTTTTTTTATTGTTGATCTGTTGATTTCTTGCCCGGCTGTTGTTTATGTTGAATTTATACCTGTTTCATTGTTTTTTTTTTTTTTTTGTTCATCAGATATCTGGCCCCGTTGATGTTATTTAAATTGAATTTGGTCCTGTTGTCATTGTATTTTGTTGTTGCTGTTGAATTGATATCTTGCCCGACTGTTAAGTTGAATTTGGTCTTGTTGTCATTGTGTTTTGTTGTTGGTGATCAATTGATATCTTGCCCGGCTGTTGTTGTTTAAGTTGAATTTGGTCTTGTTGTCATTGTGTTTTGTAGTTGTTCAATTGATATCTTGCCCGACTGTTGTCCTGTTGTCATTGTGTTTTGTTGTTGTTTTTCAATTGATATATTGCCTGGCTGTTGTTAGTTAAGATGAATTTGGTCCTGTTGTCATTGTGTTTTGTTGTTGTTGATCCATTGATAACTTGCCCTCTGTTGTTGTTTAGTTGAATTTTGTCCTGTTGTCTGTGTATTTATTTGTTGTTGATCAATTGATATCTTGCCCGGCTGTTGTTGTTCAATTTCAATTTGGTCCTGTTGTCTTGTGTTTTGTTGTTTTTGTTCGATTGATAGCTTGCCCGGCTGTTGTTAAGTTGAATTTGGTGCTGTTGTCATTGTGTTTTGTTGTTGTTCAATTGATGTTAAGCCCGGCTGTCGTTGTTTAAGTTGAATTGAGTACTGTTGTCAGTGTTTTGTAGTTGTCCAATTGATATCTTACCCGACTGTTGTTGTTTGAGTTGATATTGGTCCTGTTGTCATTGTGTTTTGTTGTTGTTGTTCAATTGATCTCTTGCCCTGCTGTTGTTGTTTCAGTTGTATTTGGTCCTGTTGTCATTGTGTTTTGTTGTAGATCAGTTGATATCTTGCCCGGCTATTGTTAAGTTGAATTTGGTACTGTTGTCATTGTGGATTGTTGTTGTTGTTCAATTGATATCTAGCCCGGCTGTTGTAATTTCAGTTTAATTTGGTCCTGTTGTATTTGTATGTTGTTGTTGATGTTCAATTGATCTCTTGTGTCTGTTGTAATTTAAGTTGAATTTGGTACTGTTGGCATTGTCCTTTGTTGTTGTTGATCAATTGATCTCTTACCCTGCTATTGTTGTTTAAATTGAATTTGGTCCTGTTGTCATCTTATTTTGTCGTTGTTGTTCAACTGATAGCATGACCGGTTGTTGTTATTTAAGTTGAATTTGTTTCTGTTGCCATTGTGTTTTTTTGTTGTTGATCTGTTGATTTCTTGCCCGGCTGTTGTTGTTGAGTTGAATTGTTTTGCAGTTGTCATTGTTTTGTTGTTGTTGTTCATTTAATAGCTTTCTCAGCTGTTGTTGTTAAGTTGAATTTGATCCTGTTATCAGTGTGTTTTGTTGTTTTGGTACAATAGATATCTTGCCAAGCTGTTGTTAAGTTGAATTTGGTGCTGTTGTCATTGTCTTTTGTTGTTCAATTGATATCTAGCCCGGATGGTGTTGTTTAAGTTGAATTTGATGTTGTTGTCATTTAGTTTTGATGTTGTTGTTCAATCGATAACTTGCTAGCCTGTTGTTGTTTAAGTTAAATTTTGTCCTGTTGTCGGTGTGTTTAGTTGTTGTTGTTCAATTCATTTCTTGCCCGACTGTTGTTATTTAAGTTGAATTTGGTGCTGTTGTCATTGTGTTTTGTTGTTGTTGTTCAATTGATGTCCCCGACTGTTGTTATTTAAGTTGAATTTGGTGCTGTTGTCATTGTGTTTTCTTGTTGTTCAATTGATATCTTGCCCGGCTGTTGTTATTTAAGTTGAATTTGGTCGTGTTGTCATTGTGTTTTTTTGTTGTTGATCCATTGATATCTTGCCTGGCTGTTGTTGTTAAGTTGAATTTGGTTCTGTTGTCAGCGTGTATTATTGTTGTTGTTCAATTCATATCTTGCCTGGCTGTTGTTGTTAAGTTGAATTTGGTCCTGTTGTCAGTGTGTTTTGTTGTTGTTGTTTAACTGATATCTTGCACAGTTGTTTTTATGTAAGTTGAATTTTGTGCTTTTGTCATTGTGTTTTGTTGCTGTTGTTCAATTGATATATTGCCCGGCTGTTGTCATTTAATTTGAATTTGGTTCTATTGTCATTGTGTTTCGTTGTTGTTGTTCAATTGATTTATTGCCCGGCTGTTGTTGTTTCAGTTGTATTTGGTCTGTTGTTAATTGTGTTTTGTTGTTGTTGATCCTTTGATATCTTGCCCGGCTGTTTTTGTTAAGTTGAATTTGGTGCTGTTGTCATTTGTCTTTTGTTGTTGTTCAATTGATATCTTGCCCGGCTGTTGTTGTTAAGTTGAATTTGGTCCTGTTGTCATTGTGTTTTGTTGTTTTTGTTGTTCGTTTGATAGCTTGCCCGGCTGTTGTTGTTAAGTTGAATTTGGTCCTGTTGTCGTTGTGTTTTCTTGTTGTTTTGCAATTGATATCTTGCCCAGCTGTTGTTATTTAAGTTGAATTTGTTCCGGTTGTCATTGTGTTTTGTTGTTGTTGATCCATTGATATCTTGCCTGACTGTTGTTAATTTGAATTTGGTCTTGTTGACATTGTGTTGTGTTGTTGTTTAATTGATATCTTGCCTGGCTGTTGTCAAGTCGAATTCGGTGATGTTGTCCTTGTGTTTTGTAGTTGTTGTTCAGCTGATAACTAACTAGCCTGTTGTTGTTTAAATTACATTTGGTCCTGTTGTCATTGTGGTTTGTTGTTGTTGTTCAATTGATATCTTGCCTGACTGTTGTTAGTTAAGATGAATTTGGTCCTGTTGTCATTGTGTTTTGCTGTTGTTGATCCATTGATACCATGCTCTCTGTTATTGTTAAGTTAAATTTTGTCCTGTTGTCTGTGTGTTTTGTTGTTGTTGTTTAATTGATATCTTGCCCGGCTGTTCTTGTTTGAGTTGAAATTGGTCCTGTTGTCATTGTGATAAGTTGTTGTTGATCCATTGATATCTTGCCCGGCTGTTGTTGTTAAGTCGAATTCGGTGCTGTTGTCATTTAGTTTAGTTGTCGTTGTTCATCTGATAACTAGCTAGCCTGTTGTTGTTTAAATTAAACTTGATCCTGTTGTAATTGTGTTTTTTAGTTGTTCAAATGATATCTTGCCCGACTGTCGTTGTTTAAGTTGAAAACGGTTCTATTGTCATTGTGTTTTGTTGTTGTTCAGTTGATATATTACCCGGCTGTTGTTCTTTCAGTTGTATTTGATCCTGTTGTCACTGTGTTTTGTTGTTGTTGATCCTTTGATATCTTGCCTGGCTGTTGTTGTTTAGTTAATTTTGTCCAGGTTTGATTGTGTTTTGTTGTTGTTGTTCATTTGATGGCATGCCCAGCTGTTGTTGTTAAGTAGAATTTGGTCCTGTTTTCAGTGTTTCTGTTGTTGTTGTTCAATTGATATCTTGCGCGGCTGTTGTTGTTAAGTTAAATTTTGTCCTGGTTTGATTGTGTTTTGTTGTTTTTGTTCAATAGATATATTTTCTGGCTGTTGTTGTTAAGTTGTCAATTTATATCTTGCAAGGCTGTTGTTGTATACGTTTTATTTGGTCCTGTTGTCATTGTGTTTTGTTCTTGTTGTTCAATTGATATATTGTCCGGCTGTTGTTGTTTCAGTTGTATTTGGTCCTGTTGTTATTGTGTTTTGTTGTTGTTGATCTTTTGATATCTTGCCTGGCTGTTGTTGTTAAGTTGAATTTGGTCCTGTTGTCGGTGTTTTTTGTTGTTTTGGTAAATTGATATCTCCGGCTGTTGTTGTTAATTTTAATTTGGTCCTGTTGTCATTGTGTTTTGTTGCTGTTGTTCTATTGATATCTTTCCCGGCTGTTGTTGTTTCAGTTGTATTTGGTGCTGGTGTCATTGTGTTTTATAATTGTTTAAATGCTATCTTGCCCGACTGCTGTTGTTTAAGTTTAATTCGGTCGTGTTATCTTTGTGTTTTGTTGTTGTTAATCTATTGATATCTTGCCTGGCTGTTGTTGTTTAAGTTGAATTTGGTCCTGTTGTCATTGTGTTTTGTTGTTGTTGTTCAATTGATATATTGTCCGGCTGTTGTTGTTTCAGTTGTATTTGGTCCTGATGTTATTGTGTTTTGTTGTTGTTGATCTTTTGATATCTTGCATGGCTGTTGTTGTTATGTTGAATTTGGTCCTGTTGTCGGTGTGTTTTGTTGTTTTGGTACAATTGATATCTCTGGCTGTTGTTGTTAATTTTAATTTGGTCCTGTTGTCATTGTGTTTTGTTGTTGTTGTTCAGTTTATATCTTTCCCGGCTGTAGTTGTTTCAGTTGTATTTGGTGCTGGTGTCATTGTGTTTTATAGTTGTTTAAATGATATCTTGCCAGCCTGCTGTTGTTTAAGTTTAATTCGGTCCTGTTATCATTATGTTTTATTGTTGTTAATCTATTGATATCTTGCCCGGCTGTTGTTGTTTAAGTTGAATATGGTCCTGTTGTCATTGTGTTTTCATGTTGTTGTTAAATTGATATCTTGCTTGGCTGTTGTCATTTAAGTTGAATTTGGTCCTGTTGTCATTGTTTTTTGTTGTTTTTGTTCAATTGATATCTTGCCCGGCTGTTGTTGTTTCAGTTGTATTTGGTCCAGTTGCCATTATGTGTTGTTGTAGATCAGTTGATATCGTGCCCGGCTGTTTTTAAGTTGAATTTGTTCCTGTTGTCATCGTGTTTTTTTGTTGTTGTTCAATTGATATCAAGCCCGGCTGTTGTTATTTCAGTTTAATTTTGTCCTGTTGTATTTGTATGTTTTTGTTGGTGTTCAATTGATCTCTTGCGTCTGTTGTAATTTAAGTTGAATTTGGTACTGTTGGCATCGTCCTTTGTTGTTGTTGTTCAACTGATATCTTGCCTGGTTGTTGTTATTTAGGTTGAATTTGTTCCTGTTGCCATTGTGTTTTTAGCTCTACTGGCCAAGGGCCAGCAGAGCTTATGGGATCGTGTGTTGTCCGTCTTCCGTCGTCCGTCGTCCGTCGTCCGTCCGTCCGTCGTCCGTCCGTCCGTTAACTTTTGCTTGTGTACACTCTAGAGGCCACATTTCTGATGCAATCATCATGAAACTTTGTCAGAATGTTTGTCTCAATGAAATCTCGGTCAAGTTCGAAACTGGGTCATGTGGGGTCAAAAACTAGGTCACTAGGTCAAATATTGGAAAAACCTTGTGTACACTCTAAAGGCCATATTTTTGACCCGAGCTTGATGCAACTTTGTCAGAATGTTTGTCTTAATTATATCTTGGTCAAGTTTGAAAATGGGTCACATGGGGTTAAAAACTAGGTCACTAGGCCAAATACTTGAAAAACCTTGTGTACACTCTAGAAGCCGTATTTCTGACCCAATCTTGATGAAACTTTGTCAAAATGTTTGTCTTAATTATATCTTGGTCAAGTTCAAAAATGGGTCACATGGTTTAAAAACTAGGTCACTAGGTCAAACTTTGGAAAAACCGTGTGTACACTCTAGAGGCCATATTTTTGACCTGATCTTGATGAAACTTTGTCAGAATGTTTGTCTTAATGAAATCTCGGTCAAGTTCAAAAATGGGTCATGTGGGGTCAAAAACTAGGTCACTAGGTCAAATACTTGAAAAACTTGTATACACTCTAGAGGTCATATTTGTTTTCCAATCTTGATGAAACTTTGTCAAATTGTTTATCTTAATTATATCTTGATCAAGTTCGAAAATGGGTCACATGAAATAAAAAACTAGGTCACTAGGTCAAATATTGCAAAATACTTGTGTACACTCTAGAGGCCATATTTTTGACCCGAGCTTGATGCAACTTTGTCAGAATGTTTATCTTTATTGTTTGTCTCAATGAAATCTCGGTCAAGTTCGAAAATGGGTCATGGGGGGTCAAAAACTAGGTCACTAGGTCAAATATTGGAAAAACCTTGTGTACACTCTAGAGGCCATATTTTTGACCCGAGCTTGATGCAACTTTGTCAGAATGTTTGTCTTAATTATATCTTGGTCAAGTTTGAAAATGGGTCACATGGGGTTAAAAACTAGGTCACTAGGTCAAATACTTGAAAAACCTTGTGTACACTCTAGAAGCCGTATTTCTGACCCAATCTTGATGAAACTTTGTCAAAATGTTTGTCTTAATTATATCTTGGTCAAGTTCAAAAATGGGTCACATGGTGTTAAAAACTAGGTCACTAGGTCAAACTTTGGAAAAACCGTGTGTACACTCTAGAGGCCATATTTTTGACCTGATCTTGATGAAACTTTGTCAGAATGTTTGTCTCAATGAAATCTCGGTCATGTTTAAAAATGGGTCATGTGGGGTCAAACACTAGGTCACTAGGTCAAATACTTGAAAAAAACTTGTGTACACTCTAGAGGTCATATTTGTTGAAATTTTGTCAAATTGTTTATCTTAATTATATCTTGATCAAGTTCGGAAATGGGTCACATGAAGTTAAAAACTAGGTCACTAGGTCAAATATTGGAAATACCTTGTGTACACTCTAGAGGCCATATTTTTGACCCGAGCTTGATGCAACTTTGTCAGAATGTTTGTCTTAATTATATCTTGGTCAAGTTTGAAAATGGGTAACATGGGGTTAAAAACTAGGTCACTAGGTCAAATATTGGAAAAACCTTGTGTACACTCTAGAAGCCGTATTTCTGACCCAATCTTGATGAAACTTTGTCAAAATGTTTGTCTTAATTATATCTTGGTCAAGTTAAAAAATGGGTCACATGGTGTTAAAAACTAGGTCACTAGGTCAAACTTTGGAAAAAACGTGTGTACACTCTAGAGGCCATATTTTTGACCCGATCTTGATGCAATTTTGTCAGAATATTTGTCTCAATTATAGCTTGCTAAAGTTCGAAAATGGGTCACACAGGGTCAAAAACTAGGTCACTAGGTCAAATACTTGAAAAACCTTGTGTACACTCTAGACGCCTTATTTTTTTTCATTCGATCTTTACCAAACTACCAGATTGTTAATGTCAATAACAGCTCAGTAAATTTTTTTTTTTTTTTAAGTTTTTTTTTATTATCTCTACTGGCCAAGTTCGAAAACCAGCCAGATCGGACCAGTAACGGCGGATTTATGGCTCTTGATTTAGTTAAAAATGCTATATTCTGCCTCTTTAAGACGATAGTCACTCGTTTCATTGATGTTATCAGAGCCATATTAGCCAGTAGAGCGTCCACAGGCCCTCTTGGGCCTCTTGTTTTGTTGTTGTTCAATGGTCTCTTGCCCGAATGTTTTAAGTTGAATTTGGTCTTGTTGTCATTGTGTTTTGGTGTTGATCAGTTTATATCTTGTCCAGCTGTTGTTGTTTAAGTTGAATTTGGTCTTGTTGTCATTGTGTTTTGTTGTTGGTGATCTGTTGATATCTTGCACGGCTGTTGTTGTTTAAGTTTTATTTGGTGCTGTTGTCATTGTGTTTTGTTGTTGTTCAATTAATATCTTGGACGACTGTCGTCATTTAAGTTGAATTTGGTTCTGTTGTCATTGTGTTTTGTTTTTGTTGATCCTTTGATAACTTGCCCGGCTGTTTGTGTTAAGTTGAATTTGGTCCTGTTGTCAGTGTGTTTTGTTTTTGTTGTTCATTTGATAGCTTGCCCTGATGTTGTAGTTAAGTTGAATTTGGTGCTGTTGTCAATGCGCTGTGTTGTTGATCAATTGATATCTTGCAAGGCTGTTGTTGTTCAGTTTAATTTGGTTCTGTTATCATTGTGTTTTGTTGTTGTTGTTCAATTGATATCTTGTGTCTGTTGGTACTGTTGGCATTGTCCTTTGTTGTTGTTGATCAATTGATATCTTGCCTGGCTATTGTTGTTTAAATTGAATTTGGTCCTGTTGTCATCTTGTTTTTTTGTTGTTGTTTATGTTGAATTTGGACCTGTTTTATTGTGTTTTGTTGTTTTTGTTGTTCAATAGATATCTGGCCCCGTTGATGTTATTTAAATTGAATTTGGTCCTGTTGTCATTGTATTTTGTGTTGTTGTTAAATTGATATCTTGCCTGACGGTTGTTAAGTTGAATTTGGTATTATTGTCATTGTGTTTTGTTGTTGGTGATCAATTGATATCTTGACCGGCTATTGTTGTTTAAGTTGAATTTGGTCTTGTTGTCATTGTGTTTTGTTGTTGGTGATCAATTGTTATCTTGTCCGGCTGTTGTTGTTTAAGTTGAATTTGGTCTTGTTGTCATTGTATTCTGTTGTTGGTGATCAACTGGTATCTTGCCTGGCTGTTGTTGTTTAAGTTGAATTTGGTCTTGTTGTCAATGTGATTTGTTGTTGGTGATTAATTGATATCTTGCCCGGCTGTTGTTGTTTAAGTTGAATGTGCTCTTGTTGTCATTGTGTTTTGTAGTTGTTCAATTGATAAATTGCCTGACTGTTATTATTTAAGCTGAATTTAGTCCTGTTGTCGTTGTGTTTTGTTGTTGATCAATTGATATCTTGCCTGGCTGTTGTTGTTAAGTTGAATTTGGTCCTGTTGTCTCTGTAATTTGTTGTTGTTCATTTGATAGTATTTTGTTGTTGTTGTTCATTTGATATATTGCCCAGCTGTTGTTGTTTAAGTTGAATTTCATCCTGTTGTCAATGTGTTTTGTTGTTGTTGTTTAATTGATATCTTGCATGGCTGTTGTTGTTTAAGTTAAATTTGGTTCTGTTGTCATTGTGTTTTGTTGTTGTTGATCCTTTGATATCTTGCCCGGCTGTTTTTTTCAGATGAATTTGGTCCTGTTGTCAGTGTGTTTTGTTGTTGTTGTTCGTTTGATAGCTTGCCCGTACGTTGTTGTTAAGTTAAATTTGGTCCAGTTGTCCGTCTGTTTTGTTGCTGTTGTTCGTTTGATAGCTTGCCCGTACGTTGTTGTTAAGTAGAATTAGGTGCTGTTGTCATTTGTCTTTTGTTGTTGTTTAATTGATATCTTGCCCTGCTGTTGTTGTTTTAGTTGAATTTGGTGTTGTCAGTGTCTTTTGTTGTTGTTGTTCAATTGATATCTTTCCCCGCTGTTGTTGTTACGTTCAATTAGGTGCTGTTGTCATTGTGTTGTGTTGTTGATCAATTATTATCTTGCAATTCTGTTGTTGTTTAAGTTTAATTTGGTCCTGATGTCATTATGTTTTCTTGTTGTTGTTCGACTGATATCTTGCCTGGCTGTTGTTGTTAAGTTAAATATTGTCCTGGTTTCAATGTGTCGTGTTGTTGATCAATTGATATATTGCACGCTGTTGTTGTTTAAGTTTTATTTGGTGCTGTTGTCAATGTGTCTGTGTCGTTGATCAATTGATATCTTGCCTGGCTGTTGTTTTGCAAGTTGAATTTTGTCCTGTTGTCATTGTGATTTGTTGTTGTTCAATTGATATCTTGCCCGGCGGTTGTTATTTAATTCAATTTGGTTCTGTTGTCATTGTAGTTTGTTCTTGTTGATTTATTGATACCTTGCCCGGCTCTTGTTGTAAAGTTGAATTTGGTACTGTTGTCAATGTGTTGTGTTGTTGTTCAATTGATATCTTGCCTGGCTGTTGTTTATTAAGTTGAATTTGGTGCTGTTGTCATTGTGTTTTGTTGTTTTCGTTCAATTGATATCTTGGAAGGATGTTGCTGTTAAGGTGAATTTTGTCCTGTTGCCAGTGTGTTTTGTTGCTGTTGTCAATTGTTCAACGTGATATCTTGCCCGGCAGTTGTTATTCAAATTGAAATTGGTCCTGTTTGTCATTGTGTTTTGTAGTTGTTCAATTGATAAATTGCCCGACTGTTATTATTTAAGCTGAATTTGGTCCTGTTGTCATTGTGTTTTGTGTTGTTGATCAATTGATATCTTGCAAGGCTGTTACTGTTCAGTTGAATTTTGTACTGTTGTCACTGTGTTGTGTTGTTGATCAATTGATATCTTGCAAGGATGTTGCTGTTAATCTGAATTTTGTCCTGTTGCCAGTGTGATATGTAATTGTTTTCATTTGATAGCTTACCCGGCTGTTGTAGTTAAGTTGAATTTGGTCTTGTTATCATTGTGTTTTGTTGTTGTTGTTCAATTGATATCTTGCCCGGCTGTGGTTGTTTCAGTTGTATTTGGTCCTGTTTTCATTGTGTTTTGTTGTAGATCAGTTGATATCTTGCCCGGCTGTTGTTCAGTTGCATTTGGTCCTGTTTTCATTGTGTTTTGTTGTTGTTGTTCAATTGATATTTAGCGCAACTGTTGTTATTTCAGTTTAATTTTTCCTGTTGTATTTGTATGTTGTTGCTGGTGTTCAACTGATCTCTTGTGTCTGTTGTAATTTAAGTTGAATTTGGTACTGTTGGCATCGTACTTTGGTGTTGTTGTTCAACTGATATCTTGCCCGGCTGTTGTTGTTTATGTTGAATTTGGACCTGTTTCATTGTGTTTTGTTGTTTTTGTTTTGAATAGATATCTGGCCCCGTTGATGTTATTTAAATTGAATTGGTCCTGTTGTCATTGTAATTTGTTGTTGTTGTTAAATTGATATCTTGCCCGACTGTTGTTAAGTTGAATTTGGTCTTGTTGTCTTTGTTTTGTAGTTGTTCAATTGATATCTTGCCCGACTGTTGTTGTTTAAGTTGAATTTGGTCCTGTTATCATTGTGTTTTGTTGTTGTTGTTCAATTGATATCTTGCCTGGCTGTTGTTGTTTCAGTTTTATCTGGTCCTGATGTCATTGTGTTTTGTTGTAAATCATTTGATATCTTGCCCGGCTATTGTTAAGGTGATTTTGGTCCTGTTGTTAATGTGGTTTGTTGTTGTTGTTCAATTGATATCTAGCCCGGCTGTTGTTATTTCAGTTTAATTTGGTCCTGTTGTATTTGTATGTTGTGTTGGTGTTCAATTGATCTCTTGTGTCTGTTGTAATTTAAGTTGAATTTGGTACTGTTGGCATCGTCCTTTATTTTTGTTGATCAATTGATATCTTACCGGGCTATTGTGTTTAAATTGAATTTGGTCCTGTTGTCATCTTGTTT